>BSBM01000804.1:8105000-8415000 GCA_027924585.1 Larix kaempferi | reverse complement strand
AGCATGAGTGTTTTGAATGTAATTTTGGCATAGTGCTTTGAGTGTTACTTTGGTTTCCTTGCATATTGAATTTAATACCAGCTGGTAGCAGTAGTACTTTGAATGTTATTCTGGTGTGTCATGTATTTAAAATACAGGAAAGAAAGTCAATAAGTATCCGCTCACATTGCTTAATTCATATCCTTTGACATTGATTCGTAACTATGATATTAGATTGAGTACATTGATTTATAACTTTGACTTCAAATTCCTTTTAATTTAATGGTTTTTAAGTGCTTTTGATGGTTTAATTCATTTAAATCAGAATCCAAGATTGAAACCCACTTCTTTCACTTCAAATTGCTTTTAATTTTAATTTAATGATTTTCAATTGCTATTGAAGGGTTATTTTGGTAAGATCAAAATTCACCAACATTTATCAAGATTGAAATCTACTTTTTTTTCAGTGGAAAAATCATCTTCTTGTTATTCCAAAGGAATCAAGGAAAGCTAATAAGGCACAAGAAATTTCAACAAACTTCCTCACATATGGTGGATGGTAAGTCTAACAAACCATCAGCCCATAAAACCAAAAAATATCTCAACAAAATTAAACCCAAATAAATGGAATAAAATCCATTTAACTGAAATCCACTTCTTTATCTATCAGGGTAATCCTATTTATTATTTATTGATGCTTTGAAATCTTCGTCTTTATCTGTCGACGTGATCCTAATTTTTATAAGATTTTCATACTTTGAAATGTTCAAATATTATCTAGAGGCTCCCAACGTGTATGTAGAGTCGTCGACTTGTTTGCGCATGCAATTCGGCGCTGCTTATGCACAACTGTTATAAATAGCCCCTTCCCGGGTATGGAAGGAAACAACAACGTCCATAACTGTTCTGATTGATCACAGTGCGACAGCTAGGGATTGCTTATTAGATCATCTCTGGTTAAAATCTGCTATTTTTCCTTATTTTATCTGTTGTGATTGTTAGAAAAATGGCACCAGCAGTTGCGGAAGTGAGGACTGTGAAATCCGTAGCCGATCTGGGGATTAAGGACTTACGTGCGGAATTGAAGACTGTGAAATCGCTAGCCGATCTGGGGATTAAGGATTTACCTCTTAATTACGTGAAAGACGAGGATGAACGATCATCTGTGGCATACAATGATTTCAGCAAAGCGGTGCCCGTCATTTCCCTTGCAAATGCACGAGCCGGAGGAGAAGAGCGCGCACAGCTCATAAAAGAACTCCGAGCGGCGTGTGAAGAGTGGGGAATGTTCCAGATCAAAGATCATGGCGTCCCTACAGAACTCAACTCTCAATTAATGTGTTGTGCCAGGGAGTTCTTTTCGCTTTCGGCGGAAGAGAAGAGGCAGTACGCCATAAAGGCCGGGCAGTTCGTGGGATATGGAAATGGGAGTTTTATCAACGATGATCCGTTGATGGACTGGAGAGAGTTATACGTCGCCTCATGTTCTCCAGCTCGGGACATCCAGAGCTGGCCTGCAAAACCAGTTCAGTTCAGGTAATTATGCAACCTTGCAGTTAGAGCGTTGGAGAATTACTAAAACAAAGTGGTTGAAAGACTGAGCTTTGATGATCAAATAATTAAAAATAAGTGTCACACCTAGATTAAATTTACCTTTCCCGAATAAAAATAAAATTAGATCAAAATTGCTGTCAAGAGACGTTAACCATTATCATAGTATACTTTATTTACTTTCTAATAGATGCTCAAACTGCTATTACTATTATTTTACAGGGAAGCTTTAGCGAAGTACAGCGATGCGATGTTGAAGTTGGCAAAAACGCTGCTTGGACTCATCTCAGAATTACTTGGAGTTGAAGCAGAAGCAATCGAGAAAGCCTGCGGAGAGGGGCAACAGAAGGTTCTCTTGAATTACTACCCGACTTGCCCCCGCCCCGATTTAACGTTAGGTCTCAAGAGACATACCGATCCAGGAACTCTTACTATTTTACTGCAAGACAAAGTTGGAGGCCTTCAAGCCACAAAAGACGACGGTAAAACGTGGGTTACAGTGGAACCCATTGATGGAGCGTTCGTCGTAAATCTCGGAGACCAAATGCATGTCAGTAATTATATTTATTGATTTTTGTTTGTAATATAAATTCTGTATGGGCATAAAAGGAAACGTAATCCGCATGTTTATTAAGAACATTCCACGAAAACAGGAATTCAGCTATATATGAATTCGAACATTGCTAAATTGTTATATTGATGATGCAGGTTCTGAGTAACGGTATTTTGAAGAGCGCGGATCATCAAGCTGTTGTAAATTCGAACGTTCTGAGGCAATCCATAGCGACATTCTACACCCCCCATCCAGACTCCGTTGTTTATCCTCTGGATGCATTAACGGCGAGTAACGAGAAAAGTGACGGTGGTAGAACATTTGAGCGCTATGTTTACTCGGAATTCTACCAGAAGAAGATGACGAAGCACGTCCTGGACAGGCAGACCAAACTCAGTAAGGGAATTCGTTCAGTGCAGCAACCAGAAGTGTAGTGGGGAATAACGACGGCGCTGCTCACGTCTGGAGAGGGCTGGATAGAACTCGCGTATTTGCGGTTGTAATCTGGAAAAGGATAGGTAGCATATATCTCAGTTAGACATGTTGTGCTTGGTGCATGCAGTGTTGTTATACTATTTAGTGTGGCTAGTAAACGTAATCGACGTCTATTTTAATATTGAATGTATATAAAACTATAATACAATTATTATATTAATTCAAATTATGTTGGATTGGATTTATATGAAAATTACATAATGTTAATGTAAAATTACATGTTTTTGTTGAGGAGAACTATATTAATATTTTTTGAAGCCAAAAAGATTTAACAATGATTTAAAAAGTTATACTTTTTTAAAGTGTAAATTATGAAGGATTAAATTTTCGGAGGTGTTTAAATATTTTTTGAAGTGAAAAAATAAAATAAAAATTGAAATGTTATTTATATTTTAAATGATTAAATGTTTGATAGAATGATTGGACGTTTGATAGATTTAACATTAAGATAAATTTAGATTTGATAAAATTTATTTAAATATATATAGTTTTTAATGAGCACACAAAAAATAAATTCAAAGACTTTTTCAAAATTAAATAAAGAAGTGAGATATAATAGATGAGAGCTCCCATGACATAATCCTTATTGTTGTGTAGTCATGTCACACATTGTTATAACTTGCACAAGTCTAGTTACATTAACATGGATCTCATAAGGGATATTTGGGGTGACCATTTCTATTCCTTTTTATAGTTCTATAACATCTATGCATTTTCATAACTATTATATAAATTGCATGTATTTATGAGTTGAAACTTTTTTCCAAGGAATTTTTGTCACAGTCATGGTCATTACTCTTAGGCCAAAGATTTTATCCATGAGGTTTGCTTTATAATCTAGGTCACATGCCATGGCTCATATGCCTTAGATCTACTATCTAGGACCAAATAACGTGGATTTTAGTAGAAAGCATGTCTTGGGAGAAGGGACCTATTACTTTTAGATGTTTCGTGTCATGATGTAAGGACTCATTCATAGGCGAAGTGCTTTACAACTTTTATATAAGGCCTAGGTCCATAATTTTTTGTCCTTGATCCATTTCCTTAAAGAGGAGGCTCATTCATGTTATGCCATACATATGAATTGAGCATGTGCATACCTCTTTTTCGCAAAATATATTTTATGGAGGTCATATGTTGTAATTCGATATCCTACGCATGGATTAAAAGACATGGAAGCAATGTTGAGGACCCTATGTTCATCCTCTCAGGATGTCCTAGTCTACGATACATGTCTTTAGTGTTCCAAGCCTTGGAATCATGCTCATATCCCATTTTTGGGCCCAAGATTCTTGCCAATGTGCACTTCTTGTTCCATGAGGCCCTATCCATAGACCACAACATATAAAATAAACTTATAGCACCTACAACCTTATTTTTTGGCACCAGGTGATGTCATAGAAGTAGTGAATAGTTCTTAAACATTTATTTCCACCAATGAAGAATCTATGGCCAAGGGTTGTGCCCCTAGTTTGTCAAATCTTATAAATGGGTGTGCATGTCCCTCTCCTTCTTTTAAAGGATTTGTCTCATGGTGTAGGACCCCATTCAAGGCTCATGGGCCTTAGGAGTAGCTTGTTTGTGATCCATGCCAATGAAATTTAAATTTCATATCATGTCTTGGATAATGAAATCCTTCCTTTGTTGGTCAATCCTTGGAATCAAACCAATATCTAACATATGTGGAAAATATTCCATCTAAAGGACATGTCTCATGGTGTACATCCCCAATCATGGCCCATGTTCCCTATAAATATCTTCTTTAGGGCCTAAACCCCTAGATTCACCTTAAAGGATGTCTTGGATGAGGGAAATCTCAAGAACCACCCATAATTTTATGTGTATAATAAATGGGTAAATCTTGGTGATCCATTAGAAAAATTGAAAGCTATTTTATCAACAATATATTATACCTATATAATTTTTAACAAATATTCCATTGCATTACTAAAATTTGTAAATTCTTAGTAAATATTTCATTTAACTATAATTTTTTTTAACTAGTAGAGAATCTTTTGATAAATTATAAAACTATATTTATAATAGGAAAATATTTTCATTAAACTTTTATATACTTGTTTTCCATGTTTAAGCTAGAAGTATTAGAGTTTGTGTACACCAAGGTTCTAATGACAAATAGAAGTTCAACATGGCATGGAGTCCCAATTCGACCACTCCATATTTGGTGTAGGGAACCCAATTATTTGGTGTAGGGAACCTAATTAGACCAAGTTAAATATTTCTATCAAAATAAAAAATTAAAATTAAAATGGGATTATGTTTTTTCTATTTTAGACTTGATATGAAAATAGATTGCATTTGATAGTGATATGGTAGGGTTAGTGACATAGTAATACTATCTCTATAAGATTAGTGCATGGTCACATGGGATGGAGTTACCTTTATTTTATTGATTTTATTTTATTTTAGAAATGCAATAATTGAAGTTTTTAATATGTTTAATTTTATAAACAATAACTTCTTCCAAAACCATATAATGGCTTGATTATGAAATTTCTTAATTCATATTTATAATCTCAATAAAAAATTAGTATTGAATGTTAATCATACATATTTGTATGGCCATAACAAAAGTATTTTATTATATAAAATAACTAAAAATTATAGAAGAATTATTCTTTATTATAGTTTAATAAGTATCATTAAAAAGTAATTTAGTTGCATGTAATTTAATATTTGAGATAAGATTTTCTTTCTATCTATACAAGTTTGTTTTATATGCAACATTTAATTAATATTATATATTTTCATTGGTCATTTAAAATTTTCAAATTTGATATTATATGAATTAATAGGAGAGTTTTTCTTTGTTTGAGTTTAGTAATTAGTATTAAAAAGTAATTTAGTTGGTTGTAATTCAACAATTGAATAGGGACTTTGTTTCTATGTATATAAGTTTTCTTTATATAAAATATTTATTTAATATTATATATTTTCATTAATTACATATTTAGAGATTATTGTTATTATTATTTTTGGGTAGTGTGATAAACTGATTGAAAATGTTTTAATTATTTAAAACAGATTTATGATATTTTATTAACTAAGTCAACATAGTGTTAATAGTATATTTCTACCCCACATGAATGGACATTAGGGCTTATAGCCCCTACCCCACATAATATTTCACTTCCTCTTACAGTTCCCCCAAGCATATTTAAAACATAGTGTTTAATAGAGAATAAAACGTAGCATGGATTCATTGGTGCTCAGAGGAGAAAATATTCTATACAAGTCAATATTATAATTAAACTATATTTCTAATACTCAATGTGCCAAATCAAATATGCCACACGTCACAATATGATCATTCGACGTGTCACCCTGGGATCCTAGATATCAACATTTAAAAAACAAAATTTATAGATGTTTTTCTTCAAAGACTTTGTTGGCAAGTGGAAATATTCTCAGAGAAAGAGAGGTAACTCTTTATCCAAGGTGTTCTATTGTTACAATTCCCTCATAAATGAAGGGTCGGCTGACCCTTCTTATTCCCAATATTCTTTTCATAATAGTTTGACACTGCAAGAAGCGTCAGTCGATCCTTCTTGTGTTCTCTATTATGGATATAGATAAATTGTTGGATAAAGGTTTTCACAATTAACAATGAAAAGAAGGGGCGGCCGATCCTTCTTGTTGGAAAACGAAATTTGGAAGAAACCATTTTTATATGTTAAAAACTTCCAAGGTGTTCTATTTTTAAAATTTCCTCGTAATTGAAAGGTCAACCGACCCTTCGTATTCCCAATATTATTTTCATAATAGTTCGACACTGCAAGAAGGGTCGATCAACCCTTCTTGTATTCTCCATTATGGATATATCTGAATTGTTTGATAAAAAATTTCACAATTAACTACGAAAAGAAGGGGCGGCCAATCCTTCTTGTTGGAAAATAGAAGTCGGGACACACCATTTTTATATGTTATAACTTAGTCGATTGACTGGCTATTCAAACAATGAGTGAATATTTTAGACATTGGACTTTTCACCTTAAAATTTTGAACATTTAAAAATGAAAATTGCACTTTTCAAATAAAAAATTGCATTTTTTTATTTGAAACTCACACTTTTTAAATTAGAAATTGCATTTTTTTATTTGAAATTCACACTTTTCAAAGCACAATTTGCATTTTTTGATTTGAAATTCACAATTTTAAAATCAAAATTTCCATTTCTTGATTTGAAATTCACACTTTTAAGGTTGATTTGAAATTCACACTTTCCTTTGAAATTTTCTTTCATTTTTGAGTGTTTTTGTGAGTTGCAGAAAGCACTGAGTTTTTCCAAAAGTCAGGTTCTTTCCGCAACCCACAATCTGCAATCTACAATGCCAATTGCGGAATATTGGTTTTCAGTTTTGAGACATTTTCTTTCCACAACCCGCAATCCTCAATGCGGATTTTGGATGCAGAAATATTCTTCAATAATTGTGATCTTTTACATCTGCAACCCGCAACCCACAATTGTGGATTGCGAGAAGAGTCTTAAATTAGTTTTGCACTTTGTGTTTCCACAACTCGCAACCAGCAGTTGCATATTGCGGATTGCGGAAAGAATGTATATATTTATGAAATAAAACCCCGCAACCCTTCTTTTACTTCCTGCATGTTTGAGTTTTAACCGTCGATTTGTATTGATCCCGTGGATGAGATTACACTGAGTGATTTAAATGAAGTTTGGCTTGTCCATTTTCCCCTCTACCATTTTTAAAAATTGCGATTAGGCTCCTAACTGCGATTTTCACCTTTGGCCAAATTTGATGTCATAGTCATTGATCCGACTAATCCATAATGATAAGTTGTTTAGATTTGACATCAAATCATACGTGATATAATTAAAATTGTACTCTATCTTAATCAAAAAAAAATTATTTCGTTACAGATGTGATAATTGCATTTCTCAAACTGAAAGGTTTTAATCATGGCAATTCATTACAGTTTATCATTATGGGATCTTTATTGCTCTTCTTAAACACAAAGACCAATATGGGCAATTTGTTAGTCGTCATATTCCATAGAAAAAGTCTTTTTATTCAATTTCCAGAGATTTCCTCCTAACAATTACATACTGTGAACAAGATGTAGAAAGAACTTAATAAATTCATAAATTCATACACACTATTTCTGCAAATGATTAACATAAATGAATAAATTCATGTTAATTTTTCAATTAGCATTCCAGCTACAGGGTAATCTTGCATGTGCCTAATCCTTAAAACTACTATCAGTTAATTTTCATTTCTTGATTGTGTTGTAGTTAAACCCGCATTAGTAGCCTCGCTATACTCAATGTTCCAAATCAAATAAAAATTAGTTACCTCGCTATACTCAATGTGCCAAATCAAATAAAAATTACTAACCTCGCTATACTCGATGTGCCAAATCAAATAAAAAATTTCATAAACTCGTATCATCTTTATAAACTCACATCATCTTGAATGTTCGCGGTATTTTTAACTTTATTCAAATTTCCATGCAGCAACTGCTAATACGGCCATATTTTTCTACTATGATATAAACAAAAAAAACACACAAACTACATGGGAGAAACAACCCCTGATCACTAGTCTAGAGCATAACAACATTACAGTAAAATATAAGGCAAGTCCCAGAAATGGCCTTGATCATTTTCTTCCGACGCATTCGTGGTAGCATCAGGAACACGGAGGCCCATGGATTGCAGCAAGAAGTCCATCTTCCTATTCAACTACCTGGTTTCATCTTAAAGTGATTTCTGCATCGGATCCTCTTTTTGCATACGGTCCATAAGAGCATACCCCACCAATTTTTTCATTACCCAGTAAAGGGAAACAATTTGCTCGTACAGGGTTAAATGGCGAGCAGTGTTCCCCGGGTCCATAGCCGGATTTTCCAGCTCTAGGATTTCCTCCTGCAAAGTATCTTTACCAAGATGTTCTTCTGGCATAGTCGTGGTAGCATCAAGAATATGGAGGCCCATGTTTTGCAGCAAGAATTCCATCTTCCAGTTCATCTCCCTAGTTTCGTCTTGAAGCTTGTTCTGCACCGGATCCTCTTTTTGCATACGGTCTGTAAGAGCATACCCCACTAAGTTTTTTACTACCTAGTAATAGAAAATAGTTCGCTCGTACTAGTTTAAACGGCCAATAGTGCTCCCGGGGTCCTTGACCCAATTTTGCAGCTTCCGGCTTTCCTTCTGCAGGGTATCTTTACCAATATTTTTCTAAAGCTCCCTCTCCACACCTTGGATTTCCTTCTGCACTTCAAACGATAGGTCCAGTTGAAAAATCCTACATTGCCTCCAAACTGTCCTATGAGCAAAAGAGACTCTGTGACTATCCTCCAAAAGGATCCATTCCCTGTTGATCCTCTTCCTCTTCACCTCTTCCTCCTGATGATGGTTGTCCATAATGCTCGTCGAAGTGAAGTTTACTTCTACAATTACGTTCCATTTCCTCGTCAATGTCACGAAAAGGGATGGAATTTCAAATTTGATGTACCTGTCAATTAAAAATTTGATGACGGTAACATGTTTTTAGTGCATGTCATTCTATGTTTTATGTAACAATAGTCAAACAATTCATGTATGCAAATGATCATTCCAGGAAATGCTGAATCTTTAATATCATGATAATGACACAACAGTCGAATAATTTGGGGCTTGGGATGGAACCATGGTGGGATCGCCAAGCTCCTTGACATCATAATAAATATGTAGCAGCAAGGCATGGCATTAATAAGAAGGTCACCCGATCATCCCATCTTCCTAGCAAACAAGAAAATACAATAACTTAAGCAATAACTAGCAATTTGAGCATGCATTGGCAGAGATCTCTTCTTTCTAAAAGCAATGAAATTACTTAAATTAATGTATGGAGCATTCTCATGAAAACAAGTCTTTCTTTCAAAAATCAACGAAGACACAATAATCAATAAAAAATATGAAAAATAGAGTTCATCCTATCCCTATTGAATGCAACATGCAAAGTCATATAATATTGCAGCAGTTAAACACAAAGGTCGATCCCACAAGTGGTCACCATATATATATATATAAAAGATAATAGTGATAAAAATGGGTATATCAGCCTCGAGAGCCTCTGTCCGTGGCGTCGTCATGGTAATTTCAGTTCAAGCAATGATCCCATACTTTTCTGGGTAAATAAATAAAATATATGGAGGATTTCCAGTCCACACTAAAATAAAGTGCATCTATGGTAACAAGCAATGATCCAAGCAATTACTACTTTTCAAAATAATCAAAGTAAACCCCTAAGCCATACGAAACTTGAAAAAATTTGACATACCTCAAGCAAGCCGGTATTTTTTATTTACATCAAAGTTGGTACAGAATGCCACACTACACTCAGGTCACAAATGCATATAAGAAGCACACTGCACTCAGGTCACAAGTGCATCAAACAAGCATAAATCTAATGAAAAATTTCAATTCATTAAACCATGTAAATATTCCCAATCTTAATTACTAAACTTCTTAATTGCAACAAGTACCAAACTAGTAATTTTACTAGTATTTGTTTACAACAGATAAGTGAATTTGGTGGACATCCATTTGACGGGTTTAAATTATGCATGCCTATAGACATGGGTAAATTCCAAGAAGACCTGTTAAAAAGTTTCTAGTGAAGCAAATACATTCTACACGCCGTCAATTTCCAAGCCTAAAGTCTCACGAACTGCTGGATAATTGTACAATCACTCAATAAAATCTACAGAGATGATATCTTACTCGAGCAAAATCTACATAGATGATATCCCTCCATACTTTATAATTACCGTTCCCCATCCATCTTCATTACTAATTTTGGAAAAATCAATATTTATAAGTTTTAAATCCGTAATAAAAAAATTAGTAACCTCACTATACTCAATGTGCCAAATCAAATAAAAATTAGTAACCTCGCTATACTCAATGTGCCAAATCAAATAAAGATTAGTAACCTTGCTATACTCAATGTGCTAAATCAAATAAAAAATAGTAACCTCGCTATTCTCAATGTGCCAAATCAAATATGCCATGTGTCACAATATGATCATTCCACATGTCACCCTAGGATACTAGATATCAACATTTTAACAACAAAATGTACAGACGTTTTGCTTTAAATACTTTGTTGGAAAGTGGAAATATTCTCATAGAAAGAACGACCGCTCTTTCTCCAAGGTGTTATATTGTTACAAGTCCCTCCTAAATGAAGGGTCGATCGACCCTTCTTATTCCCAATATTATTTTCATAATAGTTCAACATTGCAAGAAGGGTCGATCCATCCTACATGTGTTCTCCATTATGGCTATAGCTTAATTGCTCGATAAAGGTTTTGACAATTAACTACGAAATGAAGGGGTGGCTGATCCTTCTGATCTTAAAACGGAAGTCGAGGAAAACCATTTTTATATGATATACCCTCCAAGGTGTTCTATTTTTACAATTCCCTCCTAATTGAAGGGTCAACTGACCCTTCTTATTTCCAATATTATTTTCATAATTGTTCAACCCTGCAAGAAATAAGGATCGGTCGACCTTTCTTATTCCCATCATCTTTTCATAATATTTCTACACTGCAAGAAGGGTCGATCGATCCTTCTTGTGTTCTCCATTATGGATATAGCTGAATTGTTGGATAAAAAGTTTCACAATTAACTACGAAAAGAAGGAGTGGCCAATCCTTCTTGTCGGAAAATGAAAGTCGAGACAAACTATTTTTATATGTTATAACTTCCAAGGTGTTCTATTTTTACAATTCCCTCGAAATTGAAGGGTCGACTGATCCTTCTTATTCCCAATATTATTTTAATTATAGTTCGACATTGCAAGAAGGGTCGGTCAATCCTTCTTGTGTTCTCCATTATGGATATAGCTGAGTTGTTGAATATATGTTTTCACAATTAACTACGAAAACAAGGGGTGGAGGATCCTTCTTGTCGGAAAACAGAAGTCGGGACAAACCATATTTTTATTTTATAACTTAGTCGATTGACTTGTTATTCAAACAATGACTGAATATTTTAGACATTGAACTTTTCGCCTGAAAATTTTGAACATTTACAAATGAAAATTGCAATTTTCAAATAAAAAATTGCATTTTTTTATTTGAAATTCACACTTTTCAAATCAGAAATTGCAATTTTTTTATTTTAAATTCACACTTTTCAAATCGAAATTTGCATTTTTTTATTTAAAATTCACACATTTCAAATCAAAATTTCCATTTTTTGATTTAAAATTCACACTTTTCAAATTAAAATTTCCATTTTCTAATTTGAAATTCACACTTTTTGAATTGAAATTCATAGTTTTATAACAAAAAACTGCAATTTTAAGGTTCATAAGTAGTAAAAAAAACACTATTCGAATAGAAAAACACACTTTTCAAATCCAATGTTGCCAGTTTCAGAACCCATTTTTTTACTTTAGAAAGGTTGATATTGACACTTTCAAAGTCTAAATTCACACTTTCTTAGTCCAAAATTTGCCTAATTTGTCCAAATTTAATGAAATTGGCGTTAGAGTAGGTTATGATAGGCTAGTCCAGAGTAGACTAGAGTAGTCTAGGCTAAGTTAGAGTAGGCTATGCTAGAGTAGGATAGGCTAATAAGCTACAGTAGGCTAGGATAGACTAGGCTAGAGTATGCTAAAGAAGGCTAGAGTGTCCCAAAGTAGGCTAGAGTAAGCTAGGCTATGCTAGAGTAGGCTAGAGTAGGCTAGAGTAGGATAGAGTAGGCTAGGCTAGAGTAGGCTACGTTAGGATTTAGTATAGTAGGCTAGGAAAGAGTAAACTAGGCTTGAGTATCATAGAGTAGGCCAGAGTAGAGTAATCTAGAGTAGGTTATAGTAGAGAAGGCTAGAGTAGAGTAGGCTAAGCTAGAGTAGGCTAGGTTAGCGTAGGCTATGCTATAGTAGGTTTGAGTATGTTAGAGTAGAATAAAGTAGGCTAGGATATAGTAGCATAGGCTAGAGTAGCATAGAGTAGGCTAGGCTAGGCTAGGTTAGGCTATAGTAGGCCAGGCTAAGCTAGAGTAGGATAGGATAGGATAGGAGAGAGTAGGCTAGGATAGGCTAGGCTAGATTAGGCTAGGGTAGGCCAGGGTGGGATAGAGTAGGCTAGGCTAGCTTAGAGTAGAGTATGATAGGCTAGAGTAGAGTAGGATATAGTAGTACAACGTAGATTATGCTAACCTAGGCTAGGCTAGAGTATGGTAGAGTAGGCTAGGCTAGGATAGAGTAGTCTAGGCTAGAGTAGGGTAAGATAAGAGATGTTAGAGTAGGCTAGGGTAGAGAAGGGTAAGCTAGAGTAAGTAGGAGTAGGCTAGAGTAGGCTAGGCTATGCTTAGTTAGGCTAGTCTTGGATAGAGTAGGCTAGGCTAGGCTAGGATAGATCAGTAGGCTAGGCTAGAGCATGCTAGGCTAGGATAGTATAGAATAGGCTAGAGTAGGCTAGAGTATGCTAAGCTAGAGTAGGCTAGAGTAGGCTAGGCTAGGCTAGAGTAGGATAGACTAGGATGGGATATGATAGAATAGACTATGCTAGGATAGAGTAGGATAGGCTAGGCTAGGCTATAGTAAGGTAGAGTAGGATATGCTAGAGTAGGCTAGGCTAGAGTAGAATAAAGTAGGCCAGCGTAGGCTGAGCGAGATAGAGTAGCAAGAGTAGGCTGACGTAGGTTAGGCTTGGCTAGGCTAATCTAGAGTGGTTTAGGCTATAGTAGGCTAGGTTATGCTATGCTAGGCCAAACAAAAGTAGGATAGGCTAGAATAGTCTAGGGTAGGCTAGAGCAGGCTAGAGTAGGATAGAGTAGGCTAGAGTAGGCTAGGTTAGGCTTAGCTAGGTTAGGCTAGGCTAGTATAGGCTAAGTTAGAGTGGTCCAAAGCAGGCTAGGATAGGCTAGGCTAGGCTTGACTACGCTAGGCTAGGCTAGGTTAGGCTAGGAGAGAGTAGGCTAAAGTAGTTTGGGATACTCTAGGGTAGGCCATCCTAGGATAGGCTAGGCTAGGCTAGGCTAGGTTAGGCTAGGCTAGAGTAAGCTATGCTAGGCTAGGCTAGAGTAGGATACGTTAGGCTATGGTAGGCTCAGCTAGAGTAAGTTAGGCAAAGCTGGCCTAGAGTAGCTTAGATTAGGCTAGAGTAAGAAATAGTAGCTACACTAGAGTAGGCTAGAGCAGGCTATAGTAAGCTTGGCTAGTCTAGAGTAGGCCAGAGTAGGCTAGGATAGAATAGGCTAGAATAGGCTAGGATAGGATAGAGTAGGGTAGAGTAGGCTAGGCTAGAGTAGCCTAGAGTATAGTAGGCTAGGCTAGGCTAGGCTAGGCTACGATTGGCTAGGCTAGGCTAGGCTAGGAGAGGCTAGGATAGGCTAGGATAGACTAGAGTAGGCTACTCTAGGTCAGGATAGGATAGAGTAGGCTCATCTAGAGTAGGTTAGGCTATAGTAAGCTAAACTAGGCTAGAATAGGTTAGGTTAGATTAGGTTAGAGTGTGCAAGGCTAGGCTAGTGTAGGCTAGGCTAGAGTAGGATAGGTTTGGCAAATATAAAGGATGACAGGCTAGAGTATGCTAGGATAGGAAATATTAGGCTAGGCTAGGCTAGAGTGGAGTAGGATAAAGTAGGATACGGTATAGTATATTAGGCTAGATTAGTGTAGATTAGGCAAGAGTAGAGTATCCTACTGTAGAGTAACATAGGCTAGAGTAGAGTAGCCTAGAGCAGAGTAACATAGGCTAGAGTAGAGTATCCTAGAGTAGAGTAACATAGGCTAGAGTAGGGTAGACTATAGTATGGTAGGCTAGTGTATAGGTTAAAGTAGGCTAGACTAGAGTAGGCTAGGGTAGGCTAGGGTAGAGTAGTCTATTCTACACTAAGCTAGGCTATACTAGGGTAAGATATAGTAGGATAGGGTATGTTAGGGAAGGCGAGGCTAGGCTAGAGTAGTCTATGTTAAACTAGAGTAGGCTAGGCTAGGCTAATATATGCCAAAGTACATTGTGCAGGTAGGTTAGGTTAGGTTAGGCTAGGCTAGAGTAGGCTAGACTATAGTAGGGTAAGCTAGAGTAGGATAAAGTAGGCTAGCGTAGGATAAGATAAGCTTGGCTAGGATAGTGTAGGTTAGGTTATGCTAGAGTAGACTAGGCTTTGTTAGAGTTTAGTAAGTTATGTTAGGGAAGGTTCCTCTTACTTAGGTTGGGTTACATTAGGTTATAAGGTTAGGTTAGGCTAGGTTAGTTTAGATTAGTCTAGGTTAGGTTAGCCTAGCTTAGGTTAGGTTAGGTTAGGCTAGGTTATAATAGGTTAGGTTAGGTTAGGTTAGTCTGGGTTAGGTTAGGGTAGGGTAGGTTATGTTAGGTTAGGTTAGGCTAGTTTATGTTAGGTTAGGATAGGTCAAGTTAGGATAAGTTAGGCTAAGTTATGTTAGGTTCTAGGTTAGACTAGGTTAGGTTAGGTTAGGTTAGGTTAGGCTAGGTTAGGCTAGGTTAGGCTAGAATAGACTAGGTTAGGCTAGGCTAGGATATGTTAGGTTATGCTAGGCTAAGATAGGATAGGTTAGGTTAGGATAGGTTAGGTTGGGATAGGTTAGGTTGGGTTAGCTTACATTAGATAAGGCTAGGTTAGGCTAGGCTAGTGTAGTCCAGGCTAGGTTAGGTTAGGATATGTTAGGTTAGTCTAGGTTAGGCTAGCCTAATTTAGTCTAGGCTAGGTTAGGTCAGATTATGTTAGGTTAGGATATGCTAAGTTAGGCTAGGATAGCTTAGGATATGGTAGGTTAAGCTACACTAGTTTAGTTTAGGATAATTTAGGAAAGGTTAGGCTAGGAAAGGCTAGGTTAAGTTAGATTAGATTAGGCTAGGATATGTTATGTTAGGATAGGATAGGTTGGGTTAGGTTAAGTTACATTAGGTTAGGTTAGGCTACGCTATGTTAGGTTATGAGAGGATAGTTTAGGTTAGGCTAGGTTATGCTAGATTAGCTTAGGCTAGGCTACGTTAGGCTAGGGTTGGTTAGGTTAGGATACGATAGGCTTGCTAGGTTAGGTTAAGTTAGGCTAGGCTAGGCTAGGTTACCCTAGGTTAAGTTAGGCTAGGCTAGGCTAGGTTAGTTTAGGCTAAGCTATTTTAGACAAGGCTTGGCTAAGTTAGGCTAGGTTAGGTTAGGTTAGGATCAATTAGGTTAGAATAGGTTAGGATAGGCTTGGTTGGGGTAGGATAGGTTCACATAAGTTAGGTTAGGTTAGGTTACGCTAGAAGTTAGGCTAGGATAGGATAGGTTAGGGTAGGCTAGATTAGGATATGATAGGCTAGGATAGGATAGTATAGGGTAGGATAGGCTAGAGTATGCTAGAGTAGGATAAAGTAGGCTAGGCTAGGCTAGGCTAAGGTAGAGTAGAGTAGGCTAGAATATTTTAGAATAAGATAGTCTAGGCTAGGCAGGAGTAGGATAGGCTAGTGTAGGATAGGATAGACTAGGCTAGGCTATGCTAGAGTATTGTAGGGTAGGAAAGAGTAACGTAGGCAAGAGTAGTGTAGGCTTGAGTAGTGTAGAATAGGCTAGAGTAGTGTAATTTAGAGTCAGCTAGAGTAGAGTAGGCTAGGTTAGAGTAGGTTCGAGTACACTAGGTTAGGCTAGGCTATAGTAGGCTATGCTAGAGTAAGATAGGCTAAAGTAAGCTAGGCTAGAGTAGGTTAGAGTAGGCTAAGCTAGGTTAGCTAGGCTATAGTAGGCCAAGCAAAGCTAGACTAGGCTAGAGTACACTACAGTAGGCTACAGTAGGCTAAGGTAGGCTAGGCTAGGATAGGTTAACGTAGGATAGGATAGGATAGGATAGGATAGAGTATTCTAGAGTAGCCTAAAGTAGGCTAGGCTAGGCTAGGATAAGGTATCATAAAGTAGTCTAGAGTATTTTAGAGTAGGATAGGCTAGGCTAGGCAGGAGTAGGATAGGCTATACTAGGCTAGGCTAGCCAGGAGTAAGATAGGCTAGACTAGGCTAGGATAGACTAGAGTATAGTAGGGTAGGAGAGAGTAATGTAGGAAAGAGTTGTGTAGGCTTGAGTAGTGTAGAGCATCCTAAAGTAGATTAATTTAGAGTAGTCTAGAGTAGAGAAGGTTAGAGTAGAGTAGGATAGGCTATCATAGGCTAGGCTAGAGTAGGCTAGGATAGAGTAGGCTAGAGTAGTGTTACACATAACTTTTTTCAACAGCACTAACCCTGTGACCACATCCCTGAAGTAACTTTCATAGTGGATGATCCTTATTTCCTTGTCTTGCAACTTAACTTATTTTGTTTCCTCGACACACTTACTACACTAGAAACCTAGGACAAAATCCCCTCGATGCAGTGTGTCCCATTGGTAACTAACGTCGATGGTGCATATTTCCTTCAAATCAACCCGTGTCGACCCATATTGGTGCATGTTGCTCCATTACAAAGCGCGTCGACCTTTGTATGCGAAGAAAATTTGGCCATTTGCTTAGATCATTTATATTGTTTCTAGTTCAATCTGCTTGCTATTTGTTTTCATTGGATCTGTAATATGTCCTCTCATACGCGAAGTTGGATTGCAACATCTTGGAGATAGCAAGGACAAACTTCATATCAGAGGTAAGTTTTCTCTACTTTGTATCTTATGAATATTTAATTGATCTAGGTGAAGGTGTGCATGTATTGTCTCATTTTGTTCTAGTTTCGACTCATTCAAACTAAGGAGGTTCACTCGTGTCCGCACGTGAGAACTAATCCTTCAACAAAATCGGTGACTCCACTTGGGAGTAGCTCATTAAATATCCCTTGTGTTTCCATGGGATTCCTTTATATCTTGTCACTTAAATCTTTTCTTGATTGTTACAATTTTAGCATTCTTGAGTCATAGCTAAAATCTATCTAGATCCTTTGGGGTTAGGTTGTTTGTCCTTTTATTCTTTTTGAAAAATAGCTCCCTGTTGTAATCAACACACCCTGTGTTTAGATACAGTTCATCGATGACGCACCTAGGAAATATATTGAACTATGTCGATCCAGTTTGGCACGTTGTGTTCCACAGCACACCGCGACTGTGCAAAATTTTTCCATAGGTTCAAGATCCCCTCTTAGGATTGGATTGGATGTTCCTCTAAGATTTTTCTTATGCTTGTATTAGTCACAATATTAGCTCTGATCTTCCATTTACCTATTTTCCTTGCATTTTCTTGAGAGTCAAAGCTCATCTTGGTTTCTTAGTGAGTCCTAGGTAGTCAAGCAGTTGCCTTGCTAGTATTGGGCGATTCAGATCCCTCATCAAGGCAGCTTGTCTTATGGCTCTTTAGAATCCTATTTTCTACTTTACTTTAGGTTTTAAGTCATCTTAATGTGTGAATTTTTTAAAACTCTTGTTGGTGTGATTTTGAAGCTTGAAGATTGAATGCTTTGGGTGATTGTTTCTCTAGTGAACTTCTATTGTTGATCAAAATTGCTGAACTATTGGATCTCTTGCATTTTGAATTAGGAAAAAGTGAACCGAATCATTCTTAAGAGTTTTTGAATGTATTGTTGGAGGGAATCAAATTTTTGTTAAAAATTCTTTGGAATTGTCCTTTAACTCCTTTGTTTCTTTATCCGAAAAGTGAGACATTTTGCGATTAAAAGAAGTTTATTATTTTTCCATTTTGACTTGTAGTTTCAAGTCTCTTTTGAAAAAAACAAAAAAAAATGTTTTGGTGTTATTTCTTTTGTTTTGGGGTTGATTGAAAGAGTGTTGTTTGTATTTTGGTATTTTCTTGAGAATAAAAGTGAAAAGAATAGCATCTTATTTCGGGAAAAAAATCACTTATTCTAGTAAGAAAAAGGAAAGATCTCTCTCCTTTCCATAAATATAATTCATCGAAATAAAATTTTGTATCTCATTTGGTTTTTCGTGCATGATATTGGGATGAGTCGACTTAACCATTTAAGATAAAATAAAGCAATAGTTTAAGTTAAAAAACTTTTAGCAACTTGAGTGATAGGGTAGAGATGTGTTACAGTGTCTTTAAGTGTAGGAGATGTCATTATTTGCTCGCACTGCATTCTGGGGGCTTGTAGTTCTTCCATGTACTACTCAATATATATAACATTCTTTCACGTACCTAACGGTATATAGAAAGTTTATTCACGTACTTGATGGTATATAGGAAGGCTCATGTCGAACGGTTGTGCATTAGACAACGCTACTACTTATTGGAGATCCCACGTACCTTGCGTATATCGGGAGACCCCACTAGGATCCTGAAACCAACCAAGTAAACCATCCGTTGTCATGTTGTTGCAATACACTGAGAACACCGCTCAGGGATCTACTATGCACATACTATTAGGTAGTTGGGTAATGCAGTCGGGGGTACGATCCTAATCCTTCCTGGTTAGTGCCATGAAATATTGTGCCAAGTATTCTTGTTGGACACTACGGTATATCACAATTTGCGACGACTTGACACTCCTGTGAGGATCCAACTTTCTATCTCAGCTATTCCACAATTTTTCTTGCGGCCATTAGTTTGAGTAGGACGCGCAATGTGTATTTTATTTAGAATACTTTTAGGAGATGTTTTCAATATAAATTATAGCTAAGAAACCTTTAAGGATATCTCGCAGAATGCAAAATTTTCCACTCGAATATCCCCACATCGGGGAGGGAAACACAGGGGCAAATAGGGACCAACCTACTACAGTTGGTTCACACAAAGAAGGAATTCCAGTTATTGAATCAGGAGGAAATTATTCTCCCCATATGAATCCACCTATCACCAATACAATGAGACCATTGATGGTAGAACAACCTTCTTCATGTGACACATCTTTTCACCATTCGCTTGAAGGATATTTTAGAGCCATAGATTGGATATTTACCCGACCTCCAGATGATTAGGTAGCAACTATTTTTTGTCCAACGGATTCATTTTGGGGAACCTCCTTAGGACAAGTTATTTTTTGAGTTTGGTACACCATCAACTGTGGAGGAAACTCCACCTCTACGCCATACTATATTTATCTCAAACAATGAATTCTTAGCCCCACTCCAAGAAACTATATCCTCCATACGAACACTTGGACAAAATGTAATGCATCGGAGTTTCAATCCTCATTTACCATCCACTTCGTAAGTAGTAAAAACCAAATACCATTCTCCCATTCATTATTTTACTCTGCATTCACCTAGAATGCCAATTCCCAATATGGTCTCCTATGAACCAAGCCCAACCATCTTTTCCATCTATATGGCCTCAAAATCAAATGGTCAGTTCTAGACCTCTGTTGACCTCGATGACTAGGGGGAAACCTTCACCAAATGTTAACTATGTAACTGGAGCACAGTATCCAATCACGAGGCAAAGTGCAAATGGAGTCCAACCTCTAATTAGTGGTCAAAATATGACTATGGGGAAACCTTTGGTCAGTGGTCCAAATGTGACTGCAGGGAAACCTGTGGTCAGCGCTCAAAATGTGACCTCGAGGCAACTTGTGGTCAGTGGTCAAAACTTAACTGGGGGAAACCTCTGGTTAGTGGTCAAAATATAACTGGTGGAAACCTCTAGTTAGTGGAAAAAATGTAACTGGAGGACAACCTTAATTTCTTGCTTACAACATGACTAGAGTTCTGCATCCATCCATGGGACAAACTTCGTGGGGACATCACACATGGGGGGCCATCTACATGGGGTCAACCCACATGGGTTTATACATATCCAGGTAATTAGAATATGGCGATGAGTCAAATATATCAAAATGCTCTGAGAAACCTTTATCTCGGAGTATCTTACTGTGGAAACATGAACACCCCATGGGGTCAACAGCACTTTCCTCTAGTTGGACCTCCAGCTGGAGGACTTCCCCTACCGCTACCACTTGTCCCACCTCTAACTCCACCACCTATCCCACCTCCACCCCCACCATTTGGAAAACCCCCACATTCTGGAGGACCCCCTCATTTGGGGGGGAAACCCACCAGCAGGCCAACCTCCTAATATGGGAGGACCACCACCATATGGACAACCCCCTATTGGAGGACCACCGCCATATATGGGTACACCTTATGACCAATCAATTTATGGTCCTACTGGTACTCAAATGTCGTACCAATATTACCAGTATCCATAGCCAAACCGACAGTTACCATTTTTGGCTACATTAGATCTGCCAGAACTGTCACATTTAATGAACGATCCCATTTAGCCTGGCATTAATTGGCCACCCATTCCTGTTAAGCTACCATCATACATGCCCAAGCTCAATGACAAACCCAGTGAAGACCCCAAAAACCACATTATGACCTATCATTTGTGGTGTTCCTCGAACACCTTAATGGATTATTCCACTCGTTTGAGGCTCTTTTAGAGAACAATCACCGCCACTATCACAAAATGGTATATTTAGTTACCACCGCATTCTTTCAAAGACTTTTGATCCCTGGTTATGGCCTTTCTCATGCATTTTTGGCTACTAATCTGCTACGAAACCAACTCCAACAATCGACCTCCACCCATATCTCTTATCATATTCATGAGCGGAGGAGAAGACATTGGCTAATGAAGGATCCTATTCTGGATCAATTACTAACTAATTGGCTAACCAAAATCATTATTTCCTGTCATAGCCAAAAATGTTTCCATGGACGGGGGCAGTTATAGAGGAATAAACCATACTTAGTCTATGCTCAATATGGAACACTTTATGACATAATTTCCAATTCCCCTCGCCCCATCAACGACCCATCCACACCAAATATGGGATCACATGCCGATAGAATAATTGGTTCTGTTAAAACCCAGCCTTCAATCCAATCGAATGGATCACAAAGATACACGGCTCTAAATCCCACTTCAACACAGGATGGTAATAACACCATCAATTCACCCAATCATGCCCCCACCTTAGCATGGTCCCTCCAAACTTCATGACTTAGGAAGTCATTTCACCCTTACTGGCTACCATGGATGTAGTATCTCCTTTTACCAGCATCCTCACTAGTAGTGATTCCTCGTATTCCGATGAAGACTTCAATCCTCCACAAGCATTCCCAATCATAAACACTTCTTGGGCCCCCCCTGTTAAATGTTGGATGTGCCTCGATAAGCATGGTACCACCACTAGTACCACCCTATGTTCCTGCATTTAATGGCCCCCAATACAAAGAAGGATCCAAACACTTCCTGTTACCCTTATTGTTTTTGTCAACATTTTATTTATTATGTCTGATCCATTTTATGGTTGAGAATAAGTCTATCTTATGTTTATGCAGATGACCCCTTGAACATACATCTTTGTCTGCTACGCAAACAACGTAATTTGATGGTCCAAGAACCTTGCATCAGCTGCCGAGGTTATTTATTCCCCCTCCCACGTCCTCCACCACACTAGCATAGTATGTTTGGGGGCACTCACAAACAACCAAGTAGAATATGACATTGTAATAGGTATCTTAAGTGATGCCACCCACCTTGGCATACACCATATGTAGGTACACCTAGACTCCCAACTAATTGTATCACAACTAAACAATGTATTTTTTGTCCTCAATCCCCTCGTTTTCCACAAGTTCCTACGAGTGCAACTTCTGATCCGATAGTTTGAAACCATCACTTTCATGGGTATACAAAAAAACTCCAATACATTCATTGACTCTTGTCACTAATGAGGTCTTGAACTGACACTTGGTACATCACGCAACTTCCTAATCCTACACATCCAACAAACACACACATATAGATATCATCAAACATAGTTTCTCATGTACAAAAATTGGCCCTCCAGAGGCATATACAAAGTACATAGTAAGCCTTATGGGGGATACATCATACAACCCGCCTCCCATAGGCTCCATCAATTCCATATACAAAATCGAACTTATATCCCTATACATCACACTCAAGTTTCCCCACCATCTGTTGGATCACGTGGCCCCATAATAGCTAATGGCCATGTGGCCTCACCTCTCACTACCTCTAGGTCTAGTCCCCAAGCTGGTCTTGGTCCATGTTGTCGTCTCTATCTCTATGGAGGAACATGTCCCCCTATACCTCCCTCACCATATGGAAAGCCACCACCACTCTCCCCATTACCTGATGCCACGCAGTTCGACACTATACTAGTAGCTAGAGCGTCAAGGAAAACTCCTCATCATCAATATCAACAACACTTCTATCGTCGATCCCCTCTAACATCATACCCAACCACCCCTCTAGGTCTGCCAAGATGGTTTCCATCCACTCTCCTACCACTACCCCACAAGAAAGGGATCCCCCCCACTACTACACCACCAACCGGAGTCCCACCTCCAATAGCCATCCCAGCTCTTGTTTTCCCCCCTAATCTCATCGTCGACGCTGCCCCACATGTTGGGGTGTTCGTACCAACCCAATATCTACATCACAAAGGGAAACCACCATCAGTACACAATAAACATATAAACTATGTGAATAATCAAAACATGTACATAAATATATGTAACTATCAACAAAAATACAAAACATACCTAATGCATCAAACCCCCCTAAAAGAGGGTGGTAACTCTAAATCCCCCGGTAATCCATGCCGCTCCATGGGTATTCTCCATCTGGCCAATGTGTTTCTCCCACACATCTAAAATGTGTGGGGTATAATAATCACCTATCTCCCCACCACCAGCACGAGGTATCACTCACCCCTAGTACATCATACAGGGCTCATGAGGTCCCCTCGGAGGCACCACTACCGACGGCCTTAGTGTTGAATAATGCTCTAAGAAATAGGAGCATAACAAACTCCCATAATAGAAGGTCCTCCTTGGACCTCCCCACTGCAATGCGCTCATCTACTCCATCATCGTATGGATAAATAGCAATCCCCACACCACTAACTGCCTGAAAATCACACGCTTCACAAGCACTAACTACCCTCTGGTGATCTTGTTAGGGGACACCACTCCCAACACCCTCACTACTGTCCGTCACCATTGCTCGCACCGACACGATCCTTATATGACTCATCAAAATATGACCATATATCATTGCACTCTGGTCTTCATCATTGTAGCAATCCACTAATCCATGGATCATCTACAGCCCTATCTGTAAAGGCACCGGTTCCCATACCCCATCGTGAGGCAACCCTGTCAAAAAATAGTTGTCCTGAGCCATGATTCTAAGGTCCTATCCACCCACTCTGAATACCCCCCCTATTAGGTTCCCACGTATCCAGAAGCCTCCACAACAGGTATTCAGATGATTGCAGTATGGGGCACTTGAAGAACTTCAAGAGCCCCACATCCCATAACGTTTGAGTTGCTACCATGTCCACTAGCACCAATGGCATGAACTCATCATAGTTTCTCTCTTGCCACTCCACTGCACCAACACCAACCATGATGCACTCACAATAACCTAAAAAGGTAAAACTCTCCTCCATCAGATATCTAACAACAAAAACCATACATACGTGCACCCCTCCCCTTAGGAACCTTGCGCGTAGTGAAACTTCACCTAATTTAAGTCATGCCCCGCATGACTGAAGTGGGTTTACCCGCATGACACTAGTGCATGGGATTTAACCACTTCAGATGCACTATGTAGCGTGACTTTCTTCTAAATAATTGTGCTACATCAGTGTGTGACCGAAGCACTCATCTCTTGTGCTACGCATGGAACAACGCATTTTAACCGCATGAAGCCACCGCATTACTACCATGTGCGACTCTGGGAAAATACCACACTACCACCATGCGATAGTTTTGCATTATCCCTAGCGCTCGCATGGCATAACTCTTAAATCCCATGATGTAACTATTTGTGAGTTGAAAACTGTCCCTAACACCCTAGGGACCCACTTTCCCTACAACTACCCCCGATCCAAATTACAAGCATATGGTAAAGGCATAACTACAACTGACATCTCATCCAAAGGGTGCATGGATCTCCCATAATCACCACAAATGCGCTCTAGGAGGCCGTAAAGGAATAGTACAAATGATTTTTAAAAGTCGGCCCAACCACCTATTTATATTCATTTGGCCCAAGTTTTCAATTGACCTTATAGACAAGTTGTATCTCCATTTCAAAAACCGTTCACACCATCGTGATCATCACCTTGAGGTATTCAACATGGATCAAAGTATTCCCTATTTTGAACAGTTTCATCTGGGCCCTCTTTTTCACAAGCATCTCATAGGTGCGCTATGTTTTTTGTTACTATTTCCACATTGTCAATACCTTTACCATGTTCTTCATTACACTTGGGTATTGGCATCATTTTTACAGGGTCATGACCACAAACAACTTCAACTCTCCCTTTTCTATTATAATAACAAGACTCCATCCCTCGGCAAAGGTGATGGGCTTCTATCAAAGGTATCATTACGGAATTGGCATATAGGCAATGTTTTCCCTCTGCTTACATTGCATTTACCAATTTTCTCTCTGATAACCATAGGGCCCTCATTTCTAGTCATGATGAGCCATCAATGTCATCACTATGAATAGCATGTCCCCCCACGGGTGTGCACACCATTTTAATCTTTGTCATTGTTGAAAAAGTGCCTAGGAAGTGTTTGTTCACCTAGTAGTGCCTTGGGGTGGACAAGGACACTTTAAAGTTGTGACCCCTAGATATTTTTAATTAATAAAGTGGGATGCACTTCATATTTTTAAGGTGACTTCATTAAACTTAAAAATTCATGATATCCTAAGTTCATATTTTTAAATAAAGTCAAGTGAGTAATTAATTATATGAGGGTGTATCTACTTTATTAAATGTCATGAGGTGCACTAAATGACATTTATTAATTATTAAATAAGCATTTAATGAGATCCATCCATCTAATTTAATATTGATCATTGGATTTGAAGAGGAAGCTATGATGAACAAAAAGGGCTAGGGAAAGGCATTCCAATTCAATTGTTCATTATTTTCCAAGAGATATTTTTGAAGAGAGGGAGAAAGAAGAAGAAGAAGAAGAAGAAGAAGGGTTTGAAGAGAATTTGAACCAAAGAGAGAGATTGAGAAAATTTCAGCATAGAGATTGAGAGCATGAAAATGGGCACAAATCCCAAGAGAGCTTGCACAAATTCCTAGGAGAAAGATTACACAGAAATCGAGGCATTTACAGCAAGAATTTTTGCACAGGAATGGAGAACAGTCCATATAGTATAGATCCGTACAATTGCACAAAAATTGAGATTTAGTTGGAACAGTTTTCGAGGAAAGTACATCATTTAATGCTGCTATTAGAATTGTACAGGGCACAGATTTTGAGGCATTAAATTTATGTTTCGGTGCACAGATTTCGAGGCACTTGTCCGTACAGTACTTGACCGTAAAGTCACATTTGTGAGGCACATATTTCAATAAACTATTCCAGCAATCCATATAGTAGGTTTCATAAAGTTTTCTTGCACATATTTCAAGGAAGAAATGAGATAAGTACTGTTGTTGTAATTTTGAAAAATAAAATCTCTCTCCCAAACATGTTTTCCCTCCGAGGTTTAATCCTGGGCTATTGGCCAAAAATTTCCTATGTCATTTTAATGGTTGAATGGTTTTTATTAATTTTCTAAGAATGAAGTTATTGACTGAAAATTAATTTTCTGAATTTTAATGAAGAAAAGAATCTCATGTTTTTTAAGTTGAAGTCAATTTTTTATGAAAATTTGTGCATACTGGGATTTGGGCATTAAACTATGCAGAGAAGCTTCTAAAGCTTGTAACCGGGTTGGGATGTGAAAAACTTTCATGGTATCAGAGTGCATTTAAAGTTTAGAAATTAAACATTCATAAAAACAAGGGTTTGTAGAAAAAAAAATCAGATTTGAAGAAAACAGTGGTTTGTGAAAAATTTTCAGATTTGAAGAAGTTAGGGTTTTGAAGAAAATTTTCATAATTGATAAAAAGATCTTGAACAGGCTTGTTGAGAATTACAAGTTGTAGCAATAGTAGTTGGACTTATATTTGAGGACATACTAGATGGGGTTGCAAATTTTAGCCCATGGAAGGCTAGAATTAAGTTGATACTGGAGGAGAATGAGCTATGGGACATAGTGAACAGAAAAATGACAAATCCTATAATAGTTCCTGCTGATGCTACTGATAAGGCATCCTTTATGAAGAAGGATGTGAAAGCGAGGAGGATCATACTTGATGCCGTGAAGGATCATGTGATTTCTCATATTTTAGCGAAAGATCATGCTTTTTAGATGTGGACTTCTTTGACCAACCTTTACCAGAGTTCCAATGAGAATAGGAAGATGGTGTTAAGGGAGAATTTGAAGAATGTGCATATGAGCAAAGGGGAAGGCATGGATTCCTATCTCACCAATATTACACAGGTGAAAGATGAGCTTGCAGCTGTAGGTGAGGTTATACAGGGCACTAAGATGGTGCGTACAACCTTAAATGGTGTGACTCAGCAGTGGAGTGTGTTCGCACAGACTATTATTGGTCGAGAGAACATGCCTACATGGGATCGTCTGTGGGATGATTTCACACAAGAGGAGACACGTAGAGGATACTTACAAGGTAGTTTGTCACATCACAGAGATGATGAGGAGAATGTGGCGTTGGCAGCAAAATGTAAGAAGAAGAAGAAGAAGTTTAAGAAGGGTCCCAAGGATGGGGACAAGCAGCATACAGGTGAGCAGAAGAAAAACTTGAGTAAAATCAAGTGTTTCGCATGTCATAAGTTTGGACACTATGATGGACAGTGTCCGAAAAAGAAGAATAAAGGGAAGCAGACAGTAGCAACAACAAAGATGGATGATTTTTCCTCACGGTTTGAGGAATAGTTCTCTCTATATGCTGAATGTACAGAGAGGACATCTTTCACCAGCAGTGATATGGAGAGTGACATAAAGGATCAGATTCAGTGTTCATTATTGGCTGGCCATTCTTTTAGTGCTACCACTACTACTTCCACTTGGTACATTGATAGTGGGGCTTCAAGCCATATGACAGGTGTACGTGATGTGTTCACAGAGATGACTGAGATAGGCTTGAGTCTTGAGGTGGCATTGGGAGATGACACAGTTGTGAGAACAGTTGGGTGAGGGACTGTTACATTTGAGAGGGAGTCCATGCAGCCTATGTTTTTGAGGGATGTCTTGTATGTCCATGGGTTGAAGAAGAACCTTGTTTGAGTTTCCACTATTGAGGACAGGGGATTTGGAGTATGTGTTCTAGATGTGAAAGTTCATATCTTTCCCAGAGCAGCACAACCATCTACCTCATGTGCCATTGGAGTGAGATGTGGGAAACTGTACAAGATTCTCTTCCATCCTCATGATGCATTATCCCATACTAGCCATAGCATCGATAGGTGTGAGTTGTGGAACAGGAGGATGGGCCACCCGCATCATTTGGCATTGAGTTTGTTGAGGGAGATGTCGACAGGTTTGCCTTAGTTTAGCACAGAGCAGGGTGCTATGTGTAGAGGGTGTGCTTTGGGAAAGTACACCAAGACTTATTTTCTGAGTAGTGACACCAGGGATAATTTTAAGCACCCATACTCAATTAAAAGTGTATAAACCTTGGCGAATATTACCAATTCTTAAAATGTCAACTATAAAATATTTGGTGATATTTTTCTAAAATTATTTTAATTTATAAGGATTTTACATAGTTTATATAATAAATTGGCAATTTTTAGAGTGAAAAAAGTTTACCCCATCAAAATTGGGAGAAATGAGGCTTCAAAAAATGCAAATTGGCGAATCTTTTTTTGGAAAAAATCATGGAAAAATATCCCATGGGCTAAATTTCGACCCTAAAATTATCCTTGAGTGACACCAGAGTGGGAGGGATACTGGATTTGATTCATTCGGATTTATGTGGACCGATGTCTTCAACTTCTGTGATAGGTTTTGAGTACTATATCATTTTTATTGATGACCACTCCAGGAAGACCTGGATCTACTTTCTGAGAAGTAAACAATTTCAAGAAGTCTTGCAGAGGTTCCAAGAGTTCAAATCTCTTGTGGAGAACCAAACAGGTAGGAGGATTTGGGCACTCAGGTCAGACAATGGGGGTGAGTACACCTCCAAGGAGTTTGGTGAGTTTTGTAGATAGGAGGGCATCAGGAGGCAGTTGATAGTTCCTTACACTCCATGGCAGAATGGAGTTGCAGAAAGGAAGAACAGGGCGATAGTAGGAGCAGCTAGGGATATGTTGCATGATCAAAGTCTTCCTTTCTTTCTATGGGAAGAGGCCTGTAGCACTACTTTTTATGTTCAGAACAGGAGTCCACATCGAGCATTGGGGTATAAAAATCCTGAGGCAATATTCACCGGAAAGAGACCTGAGATAAGTCACTTTTGCATCTTTGGATGCCTTACATACTGTCATGTCCCTTCTGAGAAGAGGACAAAGTTAGAGCATATAGTGGAGAAAGGAATTTTTTTTGGATACGATGACACTTCGAAGGCTTTTCGCATATACCTTCCTGCATGGAAGAAAGTTGTTGTTAGGAGGGAGGTCATATTTGAGGAGGAGAAATCCTTCAGGAAGTCTTATGATTCAGAGGTGGAGGAGCAATAGATTGTGTCTCCACATGTGACAGTTTCACAGAGTCAGAGCACAGGGTCACAGGTTTCAGGAGTGACTGGGTCACAGGTTACAGGTACATCAGTTTCAGGGACTCGGTCTATAGGGACTTCTGGTAGAGGGACAAGTTCACGAGTCATAGGTTCACAGGTTTCATCTTCATGTGATTCAGGTGGTACATGTTCAGGATCTCAGGACACAGGTACTTATTTAGGTAGACACACTAGTACATGTGGACATTTTTCCCACGAAAAATCATTACTATTGCAACACTTTTGTGTTGCTATAACGATGCACATGACCTCTACTTTTCATGGAAAAAATTTCGTCGATGTAGAAACACATGCCAAAGTTCGTCGCTATAGCAACAGAAATGACATGGACCATGCTTTACTTAAAAAACAAAATTTTGTCGCTATAGCAACACATTCGTCGTCGCTACAAAGACGCAGGGTCGTCGCTAGAGCGATGGAGTCTCATATTTAAAAAAAAATTCAAGCATACCCTATCGCTATAGTGATGAAAAGACTTAGGGAGTTCCAACTGTGGCTCGTCGCTATATCGATGTAGTCCCATATTTTAAAAAAAAAATCATACATACCTTGTCGGTATAGCGACGAAAATACCTAGCAAGTTCCGACGAATTTGCTATACTAGCAACGAAAATGTATGTCACTAGTATAGCAAGTTCGTCGGAAATTGATAGGTCAGTCCATCGCTATAGAGATGGACATGTCTATTTTTTTTTTAAGTAATAATTAAAAACTAAGGTCAAACAACCCTAACTCAAAATTAAAATGTGTGTATAAAGCTAGCACTCCATTAAGGGATGTTAGATGCATCATGAGAAGCCGGTACATGTGTGAAATGCCTTCCTATCTCCTAGGGAACTGATATTGTTTCTGCCCTATTGGTCTAGAGATGTCATACATAGTGATTCCATCCCATAAATTCAATATCTCATTGATAAGAGGCTCAATATATAAATTCATATCTTTAACTTGGTACTTACCTAATTGATCAATAAACATACAATATTTCTATTTAGTTATCCGTCCAAATATATAAAAGGTGTTCTCATGCAGCAATTAAACAAATAACTTTATGAAATAATAAAAATACAGCTTAAAAAAAATACCTAGAAGAATCATTGCCAACATTGTGTGCTCTCTCTTAATCGTCATCCAAGGAGGTAGGTTATTGTTTATGACGAAAATAGGCCACACTGAGTAAGTAGAACGAATCTCACCAAATGAATTGAAACCATCAGCTGCCAATGAAAGTCTAACATTACAAGGTTCATCTTTAAAAATTGGCCATTTTTCTTCGATGTTCTTCAATGCAGAACCATCTACAGGCATTTGAAGAACACCATCTTCACTTATGTTCTTCGCATGGTAATCCATAAAATGTGCTATACTTTGGCACTTGAATAGTCGTTGGAAACATGGAATTATGGGAATATAACGAAGAACTTTGCGAAGGACCTCTTTTGTTAATTGATCAGTTCCATATATACTAATTTCACATTGTGGGCATTTGTTTTCTGATGCATACTGTCCATAATATATAATATGATCATTAGGACATGCATCAATAGATTGATACTCCACTCCAATTTCTTTCATAATCAAGAATACCTCTCGACTTGTGCGTGGTAAATTATTTGATGGCGGTAATAGAAATTCACCCAATAATCTACAACATTGACAAAAAGTGAAAGATAAACAATATACGTCATAAATTTTCATATCCCTAATTTACGAATTAATTAACACTAAAAATAGAGGAAAATAATCAAATTTACATACCTTAAGAGCTGTGTGAAACAAGTGTTTTATAAACCATTTAAAACCTTCAAGTTCACCAACAACAATATAGGAGATAGAATATTGGTTGTTGAGCCTTCATAAAGAGGTTCTTGGGACTTCGCGAGAAGAGGAACATCATGAAAATCATGGAGGTTGTCCTCATCCAATGGATCAAATGTGTCTTGCAGCAATCTATTTATCTTAGCTTCACCATTAGTATCAATAACATCATCTTCGTCCATAGGATCATTAAGAACTTGATCTTCAATAGCATGATCTCCATGCTCATCATCTTGTAAAGTAGTATTTCTACTATTATGTGGCAAATAGCTCTCTAGTGGTCGACATATTGGGGGCACTGTCTTTATATTTACAAACAATGCAATAACATTAGTGTATAATATACAACACATATATTTAAAATGATAAAAAAAATTGCGATTACACTATCAATACTATTACAAGAAGTACAATATGTAATGAATAACGTCTCACTAAGGGATGATATTCATACCCCCCTTCAGCATGCCCCTTCTTCTTACAATGTTTTCCAGCTAATGTTTTTAAAATTCTTCTAGTTCGCAAACCTCTGCAATCATTGCAAGGGAAATAACAATTTCCATTACCCTTTGCCTCCAATGCTGCGTTAGCCTCAGCATACCTCCTATTGTTTTCTTCCCAGGTATATTTATTTGACATTCTGATAGCCTACAACAACAAAAAAAACTCTTTAATCAATATATAATATACATCTAAATTTAATAGAGTATATATATATATATATATATATTAAAGGAGACCAAAAATTAAAGGAGGTGATCATTAGAGGATTACCTAATCATGTGTAGAGGATTACCTAAGTTATAATTCCTGTTAGCTCTGGTACTGGCCCTCTTTGGAGCCAGAATGATGTTGTGGAGTCGCCAGATAGAAGATATATAACCAGTGAAGTGTCTAATCCTTGTCTATCATCAAGGACCAGATCTGTGTCGTCTCCCAGGAAGATCAGCTTCTCACCTCGCTCCCCGGCAACGGCGCCAATTTCTTCAACTTTAACCTGAGCATCCTGAGGTTGCGGTAGAGCTTGACATTATCTTTTATCAGCATTGCGTTCCTATCGGTTGTTTTCTTGAGTCTTTCGACGATTTCCTGGCTCCGATCATGCAGTGCCATATTCCTTCCAATCAGCTCTGCGTTGTGCAACTTAACCTGCTTCTCACTATGTCTTGCCTGGGAAAGTTCCTGTAGCAGCTTATTGAATTTGTTGGTCTCTGGTGTGGAAGGTTCGGGACCTGGTACATCAGTCAAGGGAGGGTCTTTACTTTTCTCACTCTCCATGGGCTGCTCTGTTCCTTGTTTTCCTTCGTCTTCAGATTCAGATCCTGAGTAGGGGAGATTTAGTGGATTTTTTCCTTGAGGAGTTCCTTCAGCTTGTTCAAACACCAGCTTTCTCTTTAACCTTCTCCTTTTGCTGGATGAGGAAGGGGATTCCGTTTGGGCTTGAGGAGAGATGGATCTCCTCCTTCTCTTGCTGGTTTTGGGAGTGCTACTCTTCTCGCCCTTACCCTGCTTAACTGCCTCTTCTTTGACAAGCTCTGTGGGGAACTCATGCCAAAATAAAAAATAATTCCAGTCTACACTTCTCTTCTTCAAAAGCTCTTTGATTATCAATGTTATGAGACCCTGGTGAGAGATCCTGCTTGCTATCTTGCTTGGCTTAGCCTGGACTTGCTTTGCCATCTTAGTGAGGTTCTTATGGAAGAAGTATGGCAGATTAATCTTTTCCCTCCCTGTGAAATGATTCAACAGTTTGAAATGGTAGTGCAGCACCCTGTGATATCGGCCTTCACAATTTATGTAAACGATAATGGCCTTTAAAAGAGCCTGCCATTGAGGTTCAAGAAAGGCTATGGGAATATCCTTTCTCCAAATGATTTCCTTATGAGTTGGTAGGAGATATGACCTGAATTCAATGTCTGAGGCTTTAGTGGTCTTAAACCAACTCTGCCCTGTTCTGGGGAGACCTGTACATTCGGCTATAGCTGCCTCATCCACATGAAACTCTTCTCTGCCAAACTTCACTTTTCTCCCATTGTAGCTCCGAGCAAATGCCTCAGCAAGTGGCTGGATGAAGCTAGTGAGTCTCTCACAGTAGTCAAAAACTTCTGCAGACTTGAAAAACTCGGCCACTTGTGGATGGGACTCGAGATACCAGACCCCGTCTAGCTCTGTCCTGAGTGGCAGATTTGTCTTTGCCATGAGTTGAGCCCTTTGTTTTTTGCAGTAGATAATTAGAGAGACACCGTGCTGGAGTCTCGTCCTGATGGGAGCGCCCCTGGATAGATGCTCTGCTCTGATAAAAACTGCCTGAACGGAACAAGAACTTCAACTGAGCGATAACTTGAAAAAACCCGTGACCTTGGCCCTGCTTACAACGTTTGGGGAATAAGATGCCTTCCATCTGAGCCGAGCAAGTGATTACTTATGATATCGTCTAGCTCGTGTGAAATTATGAAGCGATTAGCTGCGAATCATCCTCAGATATGCATTATGAGTTCCTGTGTTACCCTGCGCAGTCAATGATGTGGGTGCTTAATGACTCGCCTTCGGCAGCTTACCAACATTAAACCTCATGATGGTCATATGAGATACGTTCTGATCTTCCTTTCGGCGGCAAAACACACAGGCTCTCTTGATGTGAAGTCGAGTACGGACACGTGCTCTCTTTTTTTAATTTTCTGATAAGATCATTTTCGCCAGCTAACATAACTTTAGTAATTCTAGTTAATCCTTTCAGCTGCCGAAAGTGAGCCTTTTCGGCAGCTAGCTGGCCTCTACAAAACAGAGTTAGCTACCGAAACCTGTCCTTCCCAAAATTTGAAACCAAGACTCAATTAAATCAGATTTTTTGATTTAGTACTAAGAACGAGGACCTCCTTATAGACTCTAAAAAATTTAAAAAATAAATTTTGGATTCAAACCTATCACCTAAAATAATGAAAAACCGACTGGTTATTTTAGGAGATAACAATTCCCTTGGATATTCACTCTACATAACATAATAACAACCAAAATAGAGAATCTTTTAAAAAGAAATAGAATTTGGAAAATAAAAAAGAGGAATGGCAAAAGGTGGGTGTAGTATTGTGAGTATTTTGAACCTCCAACTTACATTATTCTATGACATTGCATTTTTTAGAGTTTTGATTTCTAGTGTTTGTATAAAGTTTCATTAAATGGTCTTTTCTTTGTGGTATTGTGATTCAAATTTGATATTCATGTTGATAATTATTGTGTAATATATAGATTCATTAAGCTTTACCAAAGTATTTTTCTCATTTTTTTTATGATGGTTTTGTCACGTCCCCTTCCATCAATCTGGTGCAAGGAAGGAAACATGACCAACATACTGGGCTTATTGGCAATCTCAGCCCCGTTCATTACTAAGAAATTCATAATAAATAAAAACTTATGTGTGCAAATACATAATCAATATAAACACAACGGAAATAAACACAATTGCACACACACAAACAATAATGCATCAACTTATTTGACCTAGGTGGATGATGAATCAACATGCAGAGAATCAATCCCCTTCTCATGATATGCACAGACTTCATATGAATTCCATTAACATGAATAACTATCATTCAAAATTAACACATTGTAAAACACATAATGCATATAATTTGAAGCACAGAGAACACTTATCTTGAGATGAAGTTGTCCAAACAATTGGCTATGTGAGAGCAAAGTTCCACCCAACCATAGATCTCTCTCCAGCCTGTATTCTTTTAGCTGAGAGATCACCCCCGAGCTGGGTTGTGTTTCCACTAAGGAGGAACTAGATGGGCTCACTCACAGTCATAGTTTCACTCAAATAGTCATGCTAATCCAACACGTAGTTGGGTTTATAAAGCATGCAATAGGAAAAGGAGGAGGATTCTAAGCCAGTGAGCTCAACCACAGAGCTACAGACATCTCAAGATAAATTCAAGCAATCCAATCCTCTATTCAAATATCCACGCTTGGATTTCTCACCATTCTGTCAACGAATAACTCAATCCCGTCACTAGTTTTCTGGGCTATCAAAACTGGGTTTTCCAATGGATTTCGGGGTAGGTAATGCTCCAAAATTCACCCCAAGGTTCATACCTATGGATCCCCATTGGATTTCACTATCCAATACCAATTCTGGGCGTTTATGGCTCTTCAAAACGTGGCTCTTCAAAACGTGGATTCTTTCACAGTTGCGATTTTTGGTTTTTCTCACTCCTGGGAATTCGTTTTTGGATGAAAATTGATGTTGGGTTCTTCCACACTGGAATGGGAATGAGGAAGAAGCAACTCCCATGAGGTAGAGTGACTTGTGGTACAAGAAAACAGATCCCATACTCTGCCATACGAATTTCTGGGATGCCCATGCTCCATTGAAGCCATGGACTATTTTCTTCAACCACTTCCTTACAATAGAATTAAATGCCAGCAAGGTAAGTCAAATGGGTTCTCAAGATGACATTTGGAAACCTAAGGTTCAATCCCACAACCCTCTCACCACTCACTAGTGGATACACATGGTCCCTTCTCATTCGTTGCTTCCATAGCCAGTTTTGGTATTTTATTGCATGATGTTTATTTACATCATTTTTACAATGTTCCATGGCTAAATAGCACATGGGTAACATAATGTCTAATACTTTCCTTTTAAATCAAATTCGATCTTCCACTAGCGAGGCCTTGGCCTTGAGCTCCACGCTAGGAAAACATACATCACATGTATACAATATTTAAATTAAAAGCTAATATATCTTAAGGGTCAAAATGGGGTATTACAGGTTTTGTGATATTTTTATATGAAATCTTTTTTATTTCTTAATATAATCAATCATAATAAATGTATTTTTACATTTTATTCAACTCGGTGTCATTGATTTTATGACTACTCTCTATGTCATTGGTGCTAAAGTTCCTACAGCACATAGCTACTAAATATATAACACATACTTAGAGAAATTTTAGTGCGAATAACAATGAAAGGCTCGATTATGTGGTTTTACTTTTGGAATTAAAAATAAACTAAAGACTTATGAGTTGTGAATGAAACCATTTAGACAATATCATAAATGAATTATCTTATTGTATGGCATGTTCATTTATTTTCTTCAATGAATTTTGAAAATATATATAGCACCAAATGTTATTTTAATATATTATGTCAATATGAAAGAATGTTTTATATTCAGTTGTTTTTTTTAAGTATTGACAATTGTTTCAAGTTTGAAATGTTTTGATTCTTTTGGGAAATAATTTTAATGTTCTTTTTATAAAATTTTATAAATTCAAATGCTACTTTTTAATTTACAATTGTTAAACATTTATTCATCATATATAAAAATGTAACATACATGATGTTATAAATAAAAAAGTATATCATATAATTTATTTAATTAACAAAATTAATTGTTTAAAAATGCCAAATTTTGAGTTGTTCATACATGCAACTCTAAAGAAACAATCTAAAAAAGATTCCTTAAGAATAACAAAGTACATATTAAATTCTACCATTGATGCGCTATAGATAATAGTATACCAAATGAAAAAAATACCATGGTCTCTTGTGTAGAATGAATGCAAGAAACTCACACTCTCATATTATGACTTGACACCAAAGAATAGTGAGGTTTCTACTCATAGGAAGCCTCAATACTATTGAAGATAACTATATTATTATTAAGTAATTGCATCCCACATTTCTACTGAACATGCAAACTCTTCATTTTGTACATTTATGTTAATGAAAGGGATGGTGACACTATCATTTTCCATGTGACTTATGGTTCATGTATCATATCACATGCATGTTAATGTGAAAAAAATGACAACATTTGTATTGAATGTAATTGTTTCCCCCTTTATGTTGTCTTGGATTAAAATATTAATCTATTTTCATCTTCACATAATGCCACAATCACCTTATTTTCATGTTAGGTTATGAATTGTTGTATTTTCTATTCACAATAGGTGATTGATGTGCATAGATTCCCATCAATGTGAAATAAAATCATGAATATGGGTGATTAAAATCAGTATTTTATTCCATCCCTAGATTCTCTAAGAGAAACATGCAATTGGTAAAAAATGATATAGATATGGACTAGCCTTGCTTGTAGATGGAACATTCTCTTGATTTTTTTTAATCTCACCATGCGTGCAAGATACCAACATATAAAATTACTCAATTTTTCTTTTAATGTTCCAAATCGAACTACTTACACATAAATTTAGAATCAATACCAATATAATCATAATGAATTTAACAATGGGAAGAGATATTATTGGGAGGATTAACTCTCTTTAGAAAAGGATTGAAACCTTGACATAGGGATATCTCACTCCCTTCCCTTACAAGTTGGTGAACGAATTTAGAATATACAATGTAGGATAAGGAACAAAGACAAACAAAAGAAGGAATTATTCCTACATTGAAATAAGAGTAATAATAAGGTGATTATAAAGAGAAGTGAGGCAAAACCTTTGTGATAATGTTGAAACACCTAAATATTCATGCAAAAAATCTTAAGGTTGGAGTGTGCTACATTTTTTTATTGTCCTTTCATAGTTATATGAATGCGAAAAGAACAAAAGAGTGGTCACTAAGCACCACCTATCTGAAGAAAAACGATTTTGAAAATTTTAGAGCACTCATAATGGGGGGGCCTTGGGAGAGTGTAGATTAATCCTTTTTTCTAGTTTTAAATTCCTATCAAGGGTGATCTCAATGATGGGTCAACCAATCCTTCCTCCATGTCAATGTTCTCGATGAAACATGGGATTTAATTTATCAAAAGTCATATTTCCATGATCCATTCAACAAACCAACTTGAAAACTCTTTCTTGTTCCTACCTCTCGAGCCAATAATTGATTAGTAGGAAGGGGAAGACAAACCCTTTTAAAAGGGAGATCTTAGACATTTATTCCATCCTCAGAGGGGCTAAGGAATTGTGGCCTCATTGGTTATATATATTGAGGGGGCTAGTTAAATCTAATTAGAGTGTGTACTTGAAATCTACGATGATGGTCATGATATTAACATTTTAACACAAACCACCCTTTAAAAAATTACATTTTAACACATGACAAATTTATAAAATTACATTTTGTCACAAAAATACCAAAACGATATAAAAATTTGCTCCATTGCATTGAAGCCCTAGTTGGAACATAAAGGGCGCAACAAAAAAAAGACTAGTGCATTGCAGTCAAACTAACCTAGAAAATGAATGAGATAAAAAATTCGATGTGTCAAACCAGTATCGGACTCGGGAAATCGTAGAACAAAAAACCAATAGAAAGATCGTTGCAACTCTAGAAAATGATTCTGAAAATATGACTTAAGAACATGTATTTATAGATCAATGAGGGTCACGATTCTGCCGAAAATGCACAACGATCAAATTTCAAAAAAACAAAAAGTCAATGACCGTTAAAAAAGACAAACAAAAACAAGTTTTATTCCCGGCATTTGTCGCTATAGCAACGGTATGGAAATTTCTTCGCTATAGCAATGCACTGTCATCATTATAGTGACAAAATGTCCATACCGTCGCTATAGCGACGATCGTCGGGGGGATTTTCAATTTTTTCCAAAAATTTAAATTGTTTTTCCAAGAAAACATCAATTTTAACTATTTCGTGGCAAACTTTCATGGGACTTTTGAGCCATATGTGGTAGTGATAGTTGTCAGATGAGGAGGTTATGGAGGAGCACCTACAGGAGGAAGCTACTTTCAAGAAACGTAAGCCAAGTTGGCTTAAGGATCTTGTGAAGGAAGCTGAGCAGTCTGTGGGACCACCCAAGAGGGAGGTTAGGGAGAGCAAAGCACCAAAGATATTTTCTAGTTATATGGTGTTGGTGACTAGCTTGAGTGATTCTGAGCCTACTACATTTCATGAGGCTAACCCACACCAAGTTTGGAGAGATGTCATGATGGAATAGTACAAATCCATCATGAAGAATCGGGTTTGGGAGATTATTCCGAGGCCAGAGGGGAAGTTAGTGGCAACTTCCAAGTGGATCTATAAAATCAAGTGTGCTACAGATGGAAACATTGACAAGTACAAATCTTGGTTTGTTGCACGAGGGTTATCACAGGTAGAGGGAGTTTATTACTATGATACCTTTGCACCGGTTGCTATATTTTCTTCAATCAGAGCAGTGATCTCCGTTGTGGCAGAGATGGGTTGGAGGATTCATCAGATGGATGTGAAAACCACTTTTCTGAACAGTTTTCTACAGGAGGAGGTATATCTAGAGCAGCCTCAGGGATTTGAGATTCATGGGAGAGATCCACATGTTTGCATGCTGAAAAAAGCCTTTTATGGTCTAAAGCAAGCCCCTCGAGCTTGGTATTCCAGGATTTATTCTCATTTTCTTTCGATTGGGTTTCAGAAGAGTGAGGAAGATCCCAACCTAAACTACATTGTGGTTGGTGGTGTTCCACTCATTCGTCTGCTATATGTGGATGACTTGTTCATTAGAGGAGGAGAGCACCTGATTGAAGCATGTAAGAAAGATATTGCTTCAAATTTTTAGATGACCGACCTTGTATTGATGCATTACTATTTGGGAATGGAGGTATGGTAGGAGGATGGATATTTTTTCCTGAGTTAGGGAAAATATGTTGCAGACATTCTGAAGATATTTCAGATGGAGGGTTGCAGGCCCATGTCCACACCTATGACCACCAACTGGACAAAGTTTCATGCTTTTGAGGGAGAGTTGGTGGATCCTACATTATATCGTTAGTTGATTGGTTCGTTGATGTAATTGGCCAACACCAGGACATATATGAGTTTTGCAGTTAACACTCTCGGTCAGTTCATGGTGGAGCCCAAGAGAGTGCACTGGATAGTTTCAAAACATGTATTGAGGTACCTTACTAGTATAGTAGATTTTGGTCTAGACTACAGGAAATCTGATGGAGTGGGATTGGTAGGATTTACAAATTCAGATTGGGCAGGTATTGTTTCATATCGGACGATCACTTCTGGTTGTTGTTTCAGTTTGGGCTCAATAGTTGTGTCTTGGTTCAGTCAGAAAAAAAATTCCGTAGCATTGAGTTCTGTAGAGTCTAAGTATATGGCTACCAGTCAGGCCAGTTGTGAATCCTAGTGGCTTCGCAAGTTTATGGTTGATTTATTTAGTTAGGTGATGGGACCCACTGTGATACATTGTGACAATCAGAGTTACATCAGGATCTCTGAGAATCTGGTATTTCATGACAGGTCTAAACACATTGAGATCATGTATCATTTCATTAGAGATTATGTTCAGAGAGGAGCAATACATTTGCATTATATTTCTAATGATGAGCAGGTAGATAACATTCTCACGAAGTCTTTGGGTAGAGGGAAGCATGTCTAGTTTAGAGACAAGATGGGAGTGGTGAAGAACACCTTCCTCGATAAGAGAGAGTGTTGAAAAAGTACCTAGGAAGTGTTTGTTCACCTAGTAGTGCCTTGGGGTGGACAAGGACACTTTAAAGTTGTGACCCCTAGATATTTTTAATTAATGAAGTGAGATGCCCTTCATATTTTTAAAGTGACTTCATTACAAGTTAAAAAGTCCCAATATCCTAAGTTCATATTTTTAAATAAATTCAAGTGAGTCATTAATTAGATGGCAGTGTATCTACTTTATTAAATATCATGAGGTGCACTAAATGGCATTTATTAATTATTAAATGAGCATTTAATGGGAGCCATCCATGTAATTTAATATTGACCATTGGATTTGAAGAGGAAGTTGTGATGAAAAAAAGGGCTAGGGCAAGGCATTCCAATTCAATTGTTCATTATTGTCCAAGAGAGATTTTTGGAGAAGAGAGGGAGCAAGAAGAAGAAGAAGAAGGGTTTGAAGAGAATTTGAACCAAAGAGAGAGAGATTGAGAAAATTTCAGCATAGATATTGAGAGCATGAAGATGGGCACAAATCCCAATAGATCTTGCACAAATTCCTAGGATAACGATTGCATAGAAATCGAGGCATTTACAGCAATAATTTTTGCACAAGAATCGAGAATAGTCCGTACAATATGGATCCGTACAGCTGCACAAAAATCGATATTCAGATGGCACAGTTTTCAAGGAAAGTACATCATTTAATGTTGCTGTCATAATTGTACAGAGCACATATTTAGAGGCATTAAATTTTTGTTTCAGTGCACATATTTTGAGGCACTTTTCCGTTCAGTACTTGATCGTACAGTCACACGTGTGAGGCAGATATTTCAAGAAACTATTCCAACAATCCGTACAATAGGTTTCAAAAAGTTTTTTGGCACATATTTTGAGGAAGAAATGAGATAAGTACTGTTGTTGTAGTTTGTGAAAAATTTCTCTAAAAAATAAAATCTCTCTCCCAAACATGTTTTCCCTTTGAGGTTTTATCCTGGGCTATTAGCCAAAAATTTCTTGTGTCATTTTAATGGTTGAATGGTTGTTATTAATTTTATGAGAATGAAGTTATTGACTGAAAATTAATTTTCTGAAATTTAATGAATAAAAGAATCTCATGTGTTTTAAGTTGAAGTCATTTTTTTATGAAAATGTGTGCATACTGGGGTTTGGGCATTAAACTATGCAAAGAATCTTCTAAAGCTTGAAAGCAGGTTGGGATGTGAAAAAATTCCAGTCATAAATTGACACCTGTGATGTCAAACCCCCACAAGTCCAAGGAATCTAATATGGCTTGAAAATATCATAAAGTAGGGAGATTCATTAGTGCTCCCTAACTTAATGGTTTCCCCTATGTTCGACGTCAACACATCTATTGCATCAGGGGTAAACATACTTTTGAAGGTAGAAGTGTTCACATTTGTAAGCCATTATAGAATTCCATTTGGAATAGTGAATTTTTCCCTCAGGAAACTTTGCCACAATTATGTTCCCCCACCCTCATGGGCTTATCATGATTGTCAACAATTCCACCTCTTCAACACTCAACAACAATTCCTGGTTCATTTACTCTCACATGGATCGAATCCACCTTCATCCATGTCTCAAAAGTATCTTTGAGTTGACCCCTTGGTATTCTCTTGTTGTAGTCATCTTGACAACTTTTCACGAGCATGGGTATACCCACCTCATTTGTATAAAACATCATTATCTATTATAGATTCACTAGTTACCACCAATAATCTTCCCCCATGGGCAGACTCTCTCATCCACATATGCTTTGTCCACTATAGAACATGAGAGAAACACAAGAAATGATGATGCATTATCATCTCTATAGTACCTTTTGAACCTCATATATCAGGGGCATCTGTTGACGCCTAAATCTCTCACATATATGACATTTTGGTGATTCTTGCAATAAGGCGTCATCAACAAATAGAATGCAGCTCACCAAAGGAATACTCAACAAATACAAAAGGAAACATGAGTTCGAAAATGCCCAAAAATAGTCAAAAGAAGAGGTTGCGCAGTTGAATCATTATTAACCTATGGTACAATGCATGTTACCAGTTCAGTTCCCGCATGATACTCACTTGGATTTTCCTTCGATAGCCACATGACTATCAAAATGGTGGGACCACCTAATTTCTGTCATGCAATGAAGGCTCTTCAAAGCCCCATCACCTCCAACAATCCAAAGTTGTCTCGTCAAACACTTGGTGACATTAAATAGCCCCATTGGTGTACCTTGGAACTAGTTCATGGACTGCATGGGTTCACATTTGTATCTAGTTGTTTCTTAGCCACCTCTTGGCCTATAAAAAGAATCCATTAACATGCATCTTGTATAGATAAAGAAGAGCAAATTTAAGTTGTTGGATTTGTGTTAGAGCTCCATCATATCTCACCTCTTCTCGCCTTTGAATGTATTCCAAAGATCCCTTTCCACCTTCCTCCAAGGGGCAAGATATTCTCTCCATTGTTCTCTCACCCACTTAGCATTTAGTTTATACAAGAAGGACCTCCCTAGGGTAGATTGTTGGCTTCACTTGAATACTACACCTCCTAGGTGTTGTACATGCCTGACCATTGGGAAATACAAAGTGTTTCTTCATACATTTGGTTGCTTGAGTTTGCATTCTTCCCCCATTTCCCTTGTTATATTTTTTTTAATTTCATTTCTTTTATTTAGATTTCACTAGCAACCACTTACAGGATCATTTGGAGAACTCACTCACCCCCCAAGGGAATCCAAGAACTGAGGCCTTAGAACAACCTACAAGGCTTATCCCCTTACGAAGTGGAGGGATGCACCCTTGTGCAATTTTTTTCCACAACATAGGTCATATAAATCAAACCAAATATTGGATCAACATCATATTATTATTGTAATTCATATCAAGTATGGACTTGACCTCCAAAATTTGTAACACTATGATAGGTGAAGACTCAATAGGTTAGCTACCTGATTGTGTGACCCCTTCTTATATTTCAACACTAGATGACAATATTGGATATAGGAAAAACATTTGAGGTGATATTCTCCTTAAAGTTTAGATTTTTATTAAAAAATATCAATGGATGATGATTTATCTTGAGCATCATTTCTTTAGCCAACAAATAACAAGGTGAATGTTTTAAACATTGAACTAATGCATATAATTCCATGTTCTATATGGTGTACTTCAATTTGGAAACTTATAAGTCTTCTAAATGATGTGCTACATGATGGCCTCTCTGTTTGAGAATGACTCAAATAACATAATTCAAACCATCACTCTCTATCGCAAAGGGATACTAGAAGTCAATCACTCTAAGCATGGAGAAAAACACAAATATTATTGAAGTACCAAAATGTATCTTTGGTGTCACAAGTTCAATAAAGATACATTGATTGGATAATACATGGAGAGGATGTTCTACCTTGGAAAACTAGAAAATAAAATTCCAATAAAAATTGGCATAACCTAGAATACTATTAAGGGCATATATAGTGTGGGGTGAGGGATAGTATAGAAAGGTATTGGAACTATGAGGATCTGGATAATACCTCACTCATGAATTATCAAATTAAAATAATAAAATATCTTTTCTCAAATATAATTTTTTTGAGTTTTACCTACAACTGATTAACATGTAGAATATCCACAAATTGATGAATATGGAGGATGTGTTCATCCCATGTCTTATTGAATATCAAGATATCATCCATACAAATAATGACAAAACATCTAAGGTGGGGACATAACAAGTCATTGATTAGTCTCATAAAAGTTGTAGGAACAATGGTGAGAGCAAAGGGCATAACCAACAACTCAAAAATCCCAATATTGGTCTTATATGTTGTTTTCTTGCATTAATTTCCTTTATTCTGACTTGGCGGTATTCTGAAGTGAGATTCAAATTTTAAAAATAGCAAGTCCCTTGTAAATCCTCTAGAAAATGCTTGATACAAATTAATAGGTAGTTGTTCTTGACGATAACCTTACTGAGATCTCTAGAGTCAATGAATAAATATCGTTGATGGGTTTCCTTCTTACAAATACAAAAGGCAACAAAACCATAAGGTGAGGAGCTAGGTTCAATCTTTCCATCAAGCAATATTGCTTAAATAAATATGTTTTACAATCTCAATTGTCTCGGTAGGGGTAGGACAATAGGGTTTCATATTTGGAAGGGATTCACCAAACACAAGTTCAATGGTATACATGATATGTTTTATGGGAGGGAAAGTGGTAGGTTCAATAGAAACATATTGATAGCTAGAAAGGAGGAATTCCAATTATGTTGGGGGTAGAGGATTGATCAATCTTAACTTATTGGATAATGCATATATGTGGATATTTATGAACAGAAGTTTGATGTACAACATCCTTACTAGATAGATTTTCTAGAGAGGAAGAAGTAGATGAGTGGAAGTGAAAGTGTCATGAATCCTTAGTAATATTACACATGTTCGTGCAAGGAAAATATGTGTTTAGCTATTGATGATGGTAAGGTATTCCTAGCATTAAGTTGACACAATATAGGAGTAACACCACACAACATTATTCCTTGAATATGAGGGCCACTTGAAAAGGTGATATTACATTGTTGGGTCACAAACAAGGAATTATTTCTCTCATTCAACCACCTAATATGGTATGGATGATGGTGGGGAGTTACCAACAAATCTATTGATTTGACGTGGGCTATAGAAATCAAAAAACATTTTCTACCATTGTCCATGATAAGATTATCAAGATTATCTTTAATCTAGCAATAATAGTAAACAACATAGGATGGGTGAGAGACATTAGTAATGTCATTAGAACAAAGTTTGTATCGTTTACTAGGTATTTCCATATCGACTAGAACATCTAGAGGGGTATATGGTGTTTAGGGTTAGAGAATAAGGTCTTGGTGGAGAGGGATCATTGTAAAACATGAAACTTGGGTGTTTTGTGAGAGGAGGGTTTATGTAATGTGCACTATTTCCAATAGTAAGGTGGGGTTGGAGAAACTATAAGGCGAGGTATACCCATGGGAAAGCTCACTGGTGAAGGTGGGAACCGAGATAGAGAATGAAAGGGAAGTAGGGATTTCCCTATATTTCTTTTAGTAGTGAGAGCATGTTGAAAATACAATGGAGGAGAAGAAATAAACACCATTTGAAGCAAATTCATGATGGAGAATAGGATGTAGATTAGAACTAAATTTAATTATCAACACTTGTTGTGTATGAGAAATAGATAATTTCACCTAGAATTTGTAGTGCTATTTGAGTGGAAAGTTGATGTATTTGAAGCAAACAAACCAATATTCTTTCAAAATAGACTTTTGGATAGAAACAGAAGTGCAATGCATATTTGGTCCAAGTTATTAATGCGACTAGAGGGTTGACTAACCATCTCCTCATTGATTTATTTGCAAAGGGAGTTTGCAGTGACTCCCATCAGTTTGGCTTGATTCAACAATCGGAAAGCTAATCCATGTAGATGGATAACTAATAATGTGACTTTATCTCTTTGTCGAAACATTATCTTATGGAAAAACCAATTTAAGATCCCAGTGATGTCCATAGGTTGGATGAGATGTGCTATTTTGGAGCTTAATATTTTTGTATCCAAATCATGTATATAACCTAGGTGTTCTCTTAGATAAGTTGATTTTGATGTTGAATAATTTTTTGTTGTTTCTAGAAAAATTACATATATGCATCTACAAGGGAAGCATACTCTAGATTAGAGTTATGAGGAAGATACTTGAAGTTGTGGTATTGGAATAAGGTTAGAAGTGTTGCTTTGGAATTATTGTTTATAAAACCATATGGTATTTTTAATATGAGCATTTATATTGTTCTATTTAACATTTTGTCTCTCTCGACCATTAGGTTGTTCCATTTGTATGAAAAAGGGTTCCTTATTATTATTTATGACAACCGGTTTTTTGTTTTGTTATAGTGTATGTTAATCTAAAATGTTATGTTGTCAATTAAGCATGTGTCATTGTCATTATTACAATGAAAAAAAAAGTGTAAATACATTAATACAACTACATCCAAACACATTAACTAAATTATGAAAATCAATAATATATTAAAATTATTTTATTTATAATCTATAAGTAAAATTTTATATTAAAAGTCACACAAGAATCTACATTTGCATACATAGCACATGTACATGTTTGGCAATGAAACATATTGACATGCTTTATTCACTTATAGGCAATGGTGTGTCTAAGTCATTTGAAAGTGCATGTAAAATATATCTAGTGTAAGGTCTTATCATACAAATTTTATAAAACATAAATAAACAAAAGTCCCATTGCACAATTCAAAATAGAAAATTATAAGCATGTTTAAACCCGTATAACATATGTAATTATAATCAAGGTGTTAATATAAATATGATACCATCAATCGAGAGACATTGAAGCAATCTGTAATGTGTATAGGAGGCGTTCTGGTTCGGCTCAAATAGAGGAAAGGATTGCGTACATTTTGTTTTCTTCCACATTTGCTTCCATTTACTTCTCATGCGTTTACTTCTAATGTAATGCAGATCATTCCCATGGAGGATCGAATTGGAAAAAAAGGTGGCGAAGGGCTCCCTCCCTCTTGCCCCATTTGTCTTAAAATTCTTCTCACAAAACGGTTTCGTGCCTCTTGGCATAAATTGGCTGCGACTTCGCTTGCATGTGTAGGTAGTTACATGTAAGTGAAATATTTTTATCCCCACTTTCATGATTTTATAAATTAAATCATATTAAAAGTAAAACTCATATACAATTATAGAAAATTGCAAACAATTTTTTCTAATGAAGAAGAGGTACATTGAATCCTATTTCAGAAAAAGCACAAAATACAAAATCAGAACTGAAAAAAGCACCAAACGAAAAAAGCGCAAAAGCTTCGAATAACGAGAAAAAGCACAAAATACAAAATCAAAACCCAAAAAGACACAAAAGCTTCGAAAAACGAGAAAAAAGCACAAAATACAAAATCAAAATTAAAAAAAAAAGCAAAAAAACTTCGAAGAACTACACATCCAAATCTCCGTTGAGTAGTCTCATCCAGTGATGGAATTTGACGGGTAAATTGTCCGTCATGAGGCAATTTAGCCGTAAAATATGGCCAACAATCTATCCAACTCGTTACAAAATGGCTTGGAATATAAAAAACAAAATGGCTTGGAATATAAAAAACGTTTGATAATTTAGATATTACCGTCAATTTTGATGGGCTTTGGTGATTTGAAATTCCTAACAATTGACTCTCATCTGCTAACAATCCGTCGGAGAGAGAGGGAGGAAAAAGTAATGTGCTATCTGTAATCGATGGATGGTTAGAGAGAGAAGAAAAAGAGGGAAAATATCCGTTGACAGGAGGTTCCGTGGTGGATATATATATAATTTGATATGTTTTCAACGTTCTCATCTTTTATCTAAATTCTATGGTCTGAGTGTTGCGGCGCTTACGATTATATTCGAAATCAAAACTGAAAATAGCCTCAACTGATTTCAGTTGGAGAGAGGGTGGAAAAACTAATGTCTTATCTGGAATCGATGGATGGTTCGAAAAACTATCCGTTGAAGGGAGGTGGAGAAATACATTTTTTTTCAACATTCTCCTCCTGTGTGGTCGAGTCTGACTTTGGGTGTCTCATGTCATGGCCGTGGGCCGTGTGTAGGGAAGGGCGGCTGAACCACTCAATGGTAAATGTTATTGTTATTTCATCTACTCTTCTAAGAAACCCTAGTTTTCTTGGTTAGTACATTCATCTAAAATCTCACGCATGTATTTCCTTTCATTCTATCAATTTGGTTGCTCTGTTCTGAACGCCATTTGTTGTAAGAACAGATAGATAAGGGACGAAGATGAATCAAGCCCTTTGAAACCCTTTCCATGGAACATTAGAAACATTCCTTTCTGTAAATTCATTCAGCGTTATTAACCAATCACTCTTTTATCTCACTAAATTCATTCAGCGGACCGACTTTGGTAGGGTGACCTCGATGGAGCAAAGTAGACGAGCCTCTGATATGTTATGATATGATGCAAACCGCCATTGACAGGAAGAGGTTGATGGAGGAAGGAAGACGAGTCTCCAATACGAACCTTCAAAACCCTCCTTGGACGAATTTGAGTTACAGGTATGTATGGCTCTGGGTTCTCTTGCCTTCTCTCTCGATATTTTAGCCATGATTCCATGGTTATGGCAAAGCCTCCAGGTATGCTCCTCGAACGAACTTGAGTTGCAGGTATGTAAGGCTTTGGGTTTTCTTGGCACTCAATATTTTGGGATTTTTTTTCTTTTTATCTCGTCCGTTATGTTTTGATTTGAACAGCCGTTTGTAGGAAGAGCTCGATAGAGTAAAGAAGACGAGTCTCTGATACGAATAAAGCCCTTCAAAACCCTCTGATATGCATACGAGTATAGGTATGCATGGCTTTAGATTGTCCTCCCTCTCTGAAAATTTTCGTAGCTATGGCAAGGGTTCCACATAATGATTCAAGCCCTTCATAACCGTTTTCGAACAAATACGAGCTCCAGTTGTGATTCCATGGCTTCGGCAATGGCTCCCGGTATCTGCCATGTTCATTACTTTAAATTTTCATTGACAGTAGCTTACCTCAATAGTTAACGGTAGCTTAGCCCATATTTCTCATGGCCAACTTTGGTTAATCAATCTCTCTTTCATTCAGCAAATTTTTCGTCTATTTTATGAATGGTTTAAATAGCTATTTTTTCGTAGATTTTATTAATTTCTTTAGTTAGCGTTTTTTTAGATTTTACGAATAGATTAATAGTTCATCTTTTGTTACAGAATTTAGCGCTTTATTATTATTTTAACTAGCCTTGCATATATAAACTTAGTTTTTACTTCTCTTGAAAGATTTCATGATCTCAATATAACAAGCCTTGCATATATAAACTTAGTTTTAACTTCTATTGAAAGATTTCATGATCTCAATAGTTTGTTGGCTCGCATGTGTTATCATACTCATTTGTTTAGTCATCCTTTGCCATAGGATTTTATTCTTTAAACGGACAGCTCATTTCTTTGCTGATTTTTTTTTTTTTTTTTAATTTAAAGGAAATATTTTTGGATTAACTGTTTAATATGTTTCGGTCGCATAATAAACTGCTCATTAAAAATCTACTTGTAAATCACCATTAGGGTCGTCTCCCAATAGTTTAATTGGCATGCAAAGTAGTTTCTTTTTTATATTTTTATATAAAATTTGGTTATTACGTTTTTCAATCCTATATTAGGAATGAAAGATTTAGTCGTTTTATTTTATTAGAATGGAAGATTTATTACAATAAAAATGTATTGTATAATATATATTATATTCTAACTTGAATATAATAATTTTATATAAAGACCATTTTAATGTGTATAAAATTTATTTTCTATTTTTTTTAAATTTACTATTTATGTTTATGTTTTTCAGAGTGTAGAATGTACATTCTAGAATAGTTATTTATTATGTGTTTGTGGTAATTATTGTAACGTTTTGTATGTTTTATTAGAATTATGTAATTTTTTATTTCAAATGACCTAATGGATGTATGATTTGATATTTGACATTAAAAAATGGATTTTCATATTATAATTGATATGTTTAAAGTTACGATTATGGTTAGGATCTATGCTTATACTTATTCATGTAAACATAGGATTGACGCTTAAGGATGTAGGCTTAAGGTTAGAATAGGATAAGATATGCTAGTCTGTGTAGATTAGGTTAGATGAATCTATGTAGATTAAAGTTGAGTAGACTCTGTAAGCTAGGTTAGACTTAGCTCTAAGGTAGGGTGGCTTAAGGTAATTAGGATAAGGTAAGGTATGGTAAGATAGACTAGGATATATAGGCTATGGTAGGTTAGGTTAGAGTAGGCTAGGGGAATCTTGGCTTAATTAGGGTAGGATACACTAGGGTGCACTCGCATACAATAAGATAGGCTAGGGTAACGTTAGAGTAGGAAAAGGTAGGAAATTTGGCTTAAGGTAAGTTATGGTAAGGTAATGTATGGAAGGCTAGGCTCGGTTAAGCTCAACTAGAGTATGGCTAGGTTAGGCTAGGTTGGTTAGGCCAGGTTAGGCTAGGATAAAATAGGCTAGAATAGGGTAGACTAGGCTAGGATATAGTAGGCTAGGGTAAGCTAGAGTAGGATAGGATAGGATAGGATAGGATAAGCCAGGCTAGGCTAGAGTAGGCTAGGCTAGGCTAGAGTATGCGAGGCTAAGATATGATAGGATAGGCTTGAGCAGGATAGAATAGGCTCGGCTAGGCTAGGATAGAGTAGGATAGGATAGGCTAGAGTAGAGTAGGCTAGACAAGAGTAGGCTAGAGTAGAGTAGAGTAGGCTACAGTATAGTAGGCTAGAGTAGAGTAAGCTAGGCTAGGCTAGGAAAGAGCATGCTAGGATAGGATAGGCTAGAGTGGGTTATGCTAGAGTATGCTACAGTAGGCTAGGCTAGGATAGAGAAGGCTAGGCTAGAGTAGGCTCGATTAGGAGAGGATAGGCTAGAGTAGGCTAGTCTAAAGTAAGCTAGAGTAAGCAAGAGTAGGCTAGAGTAGGCTCGATTAGGAGAGGATAGGCTAGAGTAGGCTAGTCTAATGTAAGCTAAAGTAAGCAAGAGCAGGCTAGAGTAGGCTAGGTTAGGCTGTGCTAGGCTAGTCTTGGGTAGAGTATAGTAAGCTAAGCTAGGCTCGAGTACGCTAGAGTATGCTAGGCTAGAGTAGGATAAAGGAGAGTGGGCTAAGCTAGGCTCCAGTAGGCTGAGTAGGCTAGGCTACATTAGGTTATGAGTAGAGTAGGCTAGGTTAGAGTAGGCTAGAGTAGGATAGGATAAGTTAGGCTAGGCTAAAGTGGGATAGAGTAGGCTAGGCTAGGCTAGAGTCGGCAAGAGTAGGCTAAAGTAGGCTAGGTTTGGCTAGGATAGGGTAGGTTAGTGTAGGATAGGCTAGAGTAAGTTAGGCTATGCTAGTGTAGGATAGGCTAGAGTAAGTTAGTGTAGGGTATATTAAGCTAGAGTAGCCTAAAGTGGGCTAGAGTAGAGTAGGCTAGGCTAGGCTTGGCTAGGCTAGGCTAGGCTAGGCTAGGTTAGGCTAGAGTAGGCTAAAGTAGGCTAGGCTAGAGTAGGATAGGCTAGGATAGGTTGGAGTAGGCTAAGATAGGCTAGGCTAGGATAGGATTAAGTATATATGTTATCCTATGCTAGACTATGGTAGGCAAGGATAGGATAGATAGGCTAGAGTAAGCTAGGCTAGAGTAGGTTAGGCTAGGCTAGGCTAGAGTAGACTAGGCTAGCCTAGGGTAGGGTAGGCTAGATTAGGATATGGTAGACTAGGCTAGAGTAGGCTACGATAGGCTTGGCTAGGCTAGAGTATGCTAGGATAGAGTAGGCTAGTTTATTCTAGTCTAGAGTAAACTAAGCTAGGCTAGAGTAGACTAAGTTAGGCTAGAGTAGAGTATAGTAGGCTAAGCTAGATTAGTGTAGACTGGCCTAGAGTAGGCTAGGCTAGATTAGTGTAGACTGGCCTAGAGTAGGCTGGGCTAGATTAGTGTAGAGTAGGCTAGAGTAGAGTAGGATGGCCTAAGCTAGAGTAGAGTAGGTTAGAGTTTAGAAGGCTAGGCTAGAGTAAGGTAGGCTAGAATAGGGTAGGGTAGAGTAGGCAAGGCTAGAGTAGACTAAGTTAGGATAGGATGGGATAGGCTAGGTTAGGCTAGGTTAGTTTTACGCTCGAATATATTATAGTAGATAAGAGTAGGCTAGGGTAGGGTAGGATAGAGTAGTTTAGGGTATGTTAGGGTACGTTAGAATAGGTTAGAGTATGGTGTGCAGGTCATGACATCTTAGGTTAGGTTAGATTAGGCTAGATTAGGACAGGCTAAAGTAGGCTAGGCTAGAATGGTCAAAGCTAGAATAGGCTAGAGTAGGCTAGAGTAGGCTGGGCTAGGCTAGAGCAGGCTAGGCTAGGCTATTCTAGAGTATAATAGGTTGGGCTAGCTTAGGCTATAGTAAGCTAGGCTAGAGGAGGATAGGATATGATAGAGTAGCTAGGCTGGAGTAGGATAGGATATGATAGAGTAGATAGGCTAGAGTAAGCTTCGCAAGAGTAGGCTAGAGTCAAATAGAGTAGGGTAGGCTAGAGTAGGCTAGAGTAGAGTAGAGTAGGCTAGGCTAGAGTAGGCTAGGATAAAGTATGTTTGAGTAGAGTAGGTTATAGTAGGCTAGGATAGAGTTGTCTAGAGTAGGATAGGCTAGGGTAGAGTAGGCTAGGCTAGAGTAGGCTTGAGTAAAGAAGGCTAGAGTAGAGTAGAGTAGGCTTGGGTAGTGTAGGTTAGGCTAGAGTAGGCTATGATAGGCTAGGCCAAAGTAGTCTAGAGTAGTCTAGGCTAAGTTAGAGTAGGATAGGATAAGGTACACTATGCTAGGATAGACTAGGCTAGAGTATGCCAAAGAAGGCTAGAGTATGCCAAAGTAGGCTAAAGTAGGCTAGGTTATGCTAGTGTATGCTAGAGTAGGCTAGAGTAGGCTAAAGTAGGCTAGGTTAAGCTAGGGTAGGGTAGGATAGAGTATGCTGGAGTAGGATAGAGTAGGATAGGCTAGGCTAGGCTAGAGTAGGCTAGGCTAGGATTTATTATAGTAGGCTAGGAAAGAGTAAAATAAGCTAGATTAGAGTAGGCTTGAGTATCATAGAGTAGGCTAGAGTAGAGTAATGTAGAGTAGGCTAGAGTAGAGAAGGCTAGAGGAGACTAGGCTAGGCTATAGTAGGTTTGAGTATGCTAGGCTAGGCTAGAGTAGTCTATGCGAGAATAGGATAGAGTAGGCTAGGATAGGCTAGGCTAGGCTATAGTAGGTTAGGCTAAGCTAGAGTAGGTTAGGATATGATAGGAGAGACTAAGCTAGGATAGGGTATGCTAGAGTAGGCTAGGATAGAGTAGGATAGCATAGGCTAGAGTAGGCTAGGGTAGTCTAGAGTAGGCTAGTCTAGGCTAGGCTCGAGTAGGATAGGCTAGATTACAGTAGAGTAGGATAGGCTAGAGTAGAATAGGATATAGTAGTCCAGGGTAGAGTAGGATATCATAGGCTAGGCTAGAGTATGGTAGAGTAGGATAGGCTTAGATAGAGTAGTCTAGGCTAGAGTAGGGTAATCTAGGAGCTGATAGAGTAGGCTATGGTAGAGAAGGGTAATCTAGAATAAGTAGGAGTAGTCTAGAGTAGGTTAGGCTAGCCTATGCTTAGCTAGGCTAGTCTTGGATAGAGTAGGCTAGGCTAGGCTAGAGTATAGTAGGCTAGGCTATGTTAGATCAGTAGGCTAGGCTAGAGTAGGCTAGTGTAGAGTAGAGTGGGCTAGGTTAGAGTAGGCTAGGCTAGGATAAAGTAAGATAGAGTAGGCTAGGTTAGGCTAGAATAGGCTACACTAGGATAGAGTAGGCTAGGCTAGGCTAGGGTAGAGTAGGGTAGAGTAGGTTAGAGTAGGCTCGGCTAGAGTAGGCTAAAGTAGGCCAGTGTAGGCTAGGCTAGGCTAGAGTAGCAAGAGTAGGATGAAGTAGGCTAGGCTTGGTTAGGCTAATCTAGAGTAGGTTAGGCTATAGTAGGCTATGTTATTCTATGCTAGGATATGAAAGTGTAGGCTAGGATAGAATAGGATATGGTAGGCTAGAGTAGGCTAGAGTAGGTTAGGTTATGGTTGGCCAGGTTAGCCTAGGCTAGTATAGGCTAAGCTAGAGTGGTCCAAAGTAGGCTAGCCTACGATTGGATAGGCTAGGCTAGGTTAGGCTAGGATAGAGTAGGCTAAAGTAGTTTGGGCTACTCTAGGGTAGGCTAAGCTAGGATAGGCTAGGCTAGAGTAGGTTACGCTAAGCTAGAGTAGGCTAGGCTAGAGTAGGCTAGGTTAAGCTAGGCTAGAGTTTTTGTGGGGAAAATGCACCTATAGTTCAAGGGAGAAACTACCAACTTACGGTGATAAAGATAGACTTACAAGCATTCTGCAAGTACAACAAATAAATGAAGAGATTAGGGTTTAGATATGTAGGCACCTTATTCAGAAGGTTGATCCTAGCTTTGCCTCCCTCGCTCTTCAATACTTATCCAGTGTCACAATGCCCAGACCTGCAAAACGACTTGATACCTTTCTCAAATACATTTGACTACACATGTAAGACTGATATTCATAATAGAAGAAGACATCAGATTATAAACAAACTGTAATCAAATCTGAGACACATTAATAGGTCATATTTGGAAAGAGAAGAACGTCTGATCTTTATTGATGAATGAAAGCAAGTACATAAAGGTATATCTTCCTTCAAGCTTGGCACTTCATGAAACCTAGATTCAAGGTCTCCTGCTTCCGTTCTCCAAGGATTCCAGCCTCTAATCAACTATGCTAGGGTTTACCAGAAACTAAGCACAAGAGAGGGGGATGAGGGTCTCCATTCCTCCAACATAACAATATTGTAGACTTGGTCCCCTCACATGGCCCTTCTACCCTCCTTATATAGTCAGTGAGGAAGAAGAAAAGAATTTATAACCGCTCAAGAGGTTTCCCAACCAACTTAACTTACTCAAATTTTGAGATTTTGACCAAAACAGGGGTGTACTCTACTCTATAGTAGACAAAGTAGCGTACATATAGAGTTGAGCGCTACTATTTCACAGTGGAGTAGTGCTCAGAAGGTTCGAGCGCTACTATTGTACACTAGAGTAGGGTACACACGCTACTATCATGCCTGTGTACCAGCGCTCATGTTAAAAATGGCCAAAAACAGGCTTTTCTGCTCATTTTCAAGAGATGGTTTGGTCTGGAAAAATGTTCCTAGTGGTCATATACATCAAATGGGTCAAGAATGAGGTAATTTCAACCATTTTTAGTGTCCCAAATGACTCCTCCATCCACAAATGTTCTGTTGTGTGACTGAACTTGATCTCAAGAAGTGTCGTCATGCGACCAAGGGAAGCAAGTGTCATCACGGACGGAGAGGTGTCATTTCAAGCTATAACAGATGCCCCCTAATGTATGAGGTCAGAGGGAGTGCGAGAAACAATGGCTGAAATACATTATAAATAACAAAGAGTTGAATCATGGAGGAATGGAGAAACCAAGAATCATAGGCTCAAATGAAGTACCTGAAAGCAAAGGGAATGTCAGACAAACTCATCATTGGGGTAACTTTCCATGTTCAAATGGTGGAACATGACCTCCAAGAGGATACAATAATGATCCAAATACTGATGCATATATCATGGCCACTAAAATACAAGCATGGATCCATGAGGAACATAAGTGTAAACATAGCCACATAAATACAAGGTGGATCTATGTCAAAACTGGAGAACATAGCCATAGAGAACAAGCTGGATCTATGTCTCATCAAGAGCCAAAAAGAGTGTGGCTCAATCTTGCGCAACTTGGGCGATAACATAAATAACGTGATGCTATCGAGGATCTCAAGGTTTTCATCCAAAAACAACCCAAGGTACAAACCTATCCATGCTAATAAATGAGTTGTTGTCGAACATGGGAGGTATCGTTTGATTATTGGTCATTGATGAATACTGTTAACAAATGCGAGGGTGGCCACCAATAATGAAAATGGAACCCAAGGTACCTAGTACATTCAAGCAAGTGCGAATAGATGGTCTTGCCATCGAACACTTAAAGAAATCATCGGATAGGAGACATTGGTGTATTCCCATCTATCCAATAGCGAGGGAAACTGCCACTAATGACTGCAATCCCCAAGGTACTAACCGAAACTCTAAACTTCATTCCCAGAGTACAATGATTTGAAGTCGATGGGAAGAAGCCTGTTGGAAGGGAGGCCTTAATGCATCCTCCATCATCCAACACGAGGGACACTCAATAGGTATGAGCTGATTTGGAGTAGGACTAAACACATGATCAAACATATTGACACCAAGGAATGGCCGACACATGAGGTCAAGGCAACTGCAGAATGGCCGACACAGGTTATATTCTTGAATAGTGAGCACGGCACAAGAGTGACTTAGGCAGCTTTTAACAAAAAGGGACCACGATGCAAGTCTGCAATGTAGGAGACATTAACAGATTCTCCATATGATTGTAATACTAACCAAACGGAGGAGTAAGAACTCTGAGATCAGGTTTATCCTAAGGCCAACACTAGAACCCAACTCGTTTGATAGACTCAAAACAGGTGCTTTGTTCAAGGAGATAGTTGACTTACTGCCATCATATTGAAATATATTTTAACATTCTTCCCTTCCCTTCCCTTTTTCATTTTTTAACGATCTTGACAAAGAACTAAAGCATGCTCGACGATATTTTCATATTTAAGGAGTCTGAAAAACCTAGAATAAAAATCCATACACCTATCCATGGATTTTATATCGAGCCCGGATTGGTCTATGCTCGGCGGTGTTTACTTGCTTATAGAGTTGAAAAACTTAAACAGTCCTCTATACACCTATCCGTGGATTTTATATCGAGCCCGAATTTGTATGTGCTTGGCGGTGTTTTCTTCTTTATAGAGTTGAAAAACTTAAACAGTCCTCTATCAACCATCTCGTGGATTTCACATTGAGCCCGAGTAGGTGAATGCTCGCTTGGTGTTTTCACATTTCGAGAGTCTGAAAACCCTAAAGATGACTCCAAAGGCCCTTTTTCGTAAAGTTAGTCTCCTTCCCCAAAAAAGTGTAAAATGATGGAAGAAGAACTCTTCTAGCGCATACAAGAGTATACCTAGAGTATACCTTTTCCGTAAATTATCCACCAAAGCATGGAAAAGGGGTAATTCTATACCTAAGTGGATGTCGGTTCAGTTATTTTAACGAGCCAGAAAAGACAACTATGCTCGGAAAACTTTTCCTATTTAAGGAGTCTGAAAAGGGCTTAAAAGAACTCCATAGGGATCTTTTCTGTAAAGGTTTAATGAGTCCGGAAAAGTAAACTCATGACCTCCTTACTGTTTTTAACGAGCTCAAAGGAGATACAGAAAATGCTCACAACTTCCTTACTATTTTTAATGAGCTTGAAGTGAATATGAAAGAAATGCTCATAGCCTCCTTACTGCTTTTAACGAGCTCGAAGGAAAGGTGGAAGAAATGATCGTAACCTACTTACTATTTTTAACGAGCTCGAAGTAAAAGAAGAATTCTCGAAATGGGAGGAGACGAATGTCAAGGACATGCAAAACTAGCTCCAAGCGCATGGAACAAAGCTATGCCTAATGCAAGGAACATGAGCAAGATAAGGACACTCAGGGTGTGTCTCCTCCAGGTAAAAGGTGTCAAATTTCAAAGGCAAAATGATATAGGGCTTAGCACAAATGAGATCAGAGATGGAGGCTTATATAACTAGCTAAAAGTGTGGAAGCTGGCTTCAGGCTCATTAGCACTAGCAGGATCATAATAGATGCATATGCAATTTGAACACAAAGATGGGAGCCTTATCATGGATGGCCAGAAATATATGAGGAAGAAAGATATGAGGCTTCTTTTCAAAGTCATGGTAAATCTAAAAAGGCTCCCGAGCCTATGAGAAAAACTCAGCATGGGCACCAAAATGGCATAAGGGTGCTGACTAGGGTGACGCATGTTAGGTAGGCTCTGCTGTCGGGCTGGTGCACAATGCATAAAGAGATGGCTAACACACCAATATCCAACAGATTCGACCCTATGGCAAATTCGAATGGAAAAAGGTTCAAATGCAACGTAACAACGAGGAAGCCTAAACCTATATGCAAGGTTCCGAATATACTTGACATGGTCGCACAAGGTGTCAAAAAGGACCAGTAAGCAAGTATACATCCAGCTAAGATCTTGTCTCCAAGAAACATCACTACCAAGATCATATCTAAAACATATGTAAAGAAAGACTCGATACAAGTCACTGTGGTAGAAATACTTTCAACTTCACTATCATCAACAATAGGCATAAACAAGTCAGAGTTTTCAAATGAAGACTCTATGGTACCCAAGCCCGAGGACTTACAATCAACAAGATCAACTTCAGAATGAAGATCAAAGTTGAAGGACATGATGGAATCTGCAAAAACAAATTCATCATAACGGGAGTTGAAAATTCTAGAAGCATAATCAAACTCAGCAGGAACACCGATTTGCGGATCTATAGGAGAGTCCAAAGACTCAATAGTAGGAAGATCAGAATTTAAGGTCAAACTAGGGCTGGACATGACTATGACTGGATCAACATCCAAATGAATGGCAGACTGTACTATAGACGCTAGGAAAACTTCATCGGAAGGAAGCATCTCATCCCAGATATAATACATATCTAAACATTCATATGGAGGTGTCACTTGGTCAAAAGCTGGGACCAAGTCCTGAGAAGGTAAGCATGAACTCAGAGACTTCTTCTCAGTAGCAGTTGAACTCAAGGAACAATATGCCACATAAGTCCCATGTGACATAGTAGTGCCTAATGACGAGGGATCTGACTGGTCTACAATTGGGTAATAAGGAGGATCAACGAATGCAAGCTGGTCGATAGTGACGATGCTTTCGCTATGAGGGAAATGCATCACACGAAAGAGTGTAGACACCACAGCATGCATAGCATAAACGTAATCACGCCCGAGGATCGTATCAAAATCCACAGGGTCCTTTAAAACCATAAAATCAACTAAGACTGTTTTTCCACCCAAAGTAACAGGTGCCTGACGGAGGAATCCGATCGGTTCACTAGGTCTTCTATCAAAGGTCAATGGCCAATTAGCAGTTGGAATAACATTAGGGAAACCCAAATCTCTCCAAGCATAATTGGATTAGATACTAACAAAAGCACCTTCATAAACAATGCATCGATCAATCGTATGGTTCCCGATATCAACCTTGTTGATATATTGTAACTTCAAAGAATATTATATTTGTACTTTATTATTCCGGAGATGTTTCATTCCTCCGTGAAGATCTTATTGTATATCCGGAGATGTTTATTCCTCCGTCGGAATGTAGTAACTCGGGTTATTAGACTTCCCTAGTAGGGGTCGGCCCTGTATGTGTTATGTGGGTCAAAGGGTTATTAGACCACCCTAGAGGGGTCGGCCCAGTTAGTTGTAGTGGGGTATTTAACCTATTGGTTAAATACGAGCCTACGTGTACTTGTGTAAAATACATATCAGAGTAGTGTATAAATAGAGGAGGTGTGTTCCTCATTACATACACTCACTCACTTGAGAAAGGCGCATTTGTGGAGGAGAGGTCTGCTATGGAGGAGAAGGAGCTTATGCTCAGGGTTTGCATCTTTGTATATTGCTGGTCATCTATATTGAGGAAGCTTTGCTGGGTTTTCTACCCCATGAGGGTTTCCCAGGATAAATCTCTGTCTCTTGTGTTTATGCTATGCTTGTTGTTTCTTCAGTGATCCTGTATATGCTATTATTGTGAAATGGAATGTAATGCTGCTATTTTCTGTCTTAGCATATTGAATTTTAACATGGTATCAGAGCTAACCTGAAGGAAGACAAGGTATGGCACTAAAGACACTTGCTTTACTTACGACAATTTGAAGGTTAGGGTTTTACATAGCAAAAACCAGTCATCGTAGCACTTTCACTATAAATCCGTTTTGGCAAAGTTTTCGGATCTGAAATTGTTACAGGACTAAGCTAAGATCTCCAGGTACCTTGTGTCCAAAGGAAAACCTCTAATTCGTCGTACTTTGTGATTTATGATCTGTACAATATAGGGTTTCTGCCTCTTCCTGATCTGAGTCAAAATCAGGTGACCTTGGGAAAAAGGTCATAACTTGGGCTAGGAAGCTCCAAATGAAATTTCGTGAAAAGTGACAGGTAGTACACAGACTGTACTATCTCATAAAACTTTTTCAGAGGCCGAAGTTGAACCAGTGACACGTGGCACACCGTACAAGTTCGCTCTCCTGTATTATCCCATAAATAGGTCACGTTGCGACACTTGGCATAACTCTCTATCAGAGAATCCAATTGAGGTCAGACCTATCAAGATGGAAAGATAACAGGCCGAGATATCTCAAAAAACTTTTTCAGAGGCCGAAGGTCAAACAGTGACACGTGGCACGCCGTACAAGTTCGCTCTCCTGTATTTTCCCAAAACAGGTCACGTTGCGACATTTGGCATAAATCTCTCTCAGAACATCCAATTGAGGTCAGACCTGTCAGGATGGAAAGCTAACAGGTCAGGCTATCTCAGAAAACTTTTTCAGACCCTGTGGATCAAAAATTTCGGAGTTACACCAGAAACAATCAGGTACATATTTCTGTCAAAACAGAATTATTTTTTGGTATCTTCATTCATGGCTTCCGAAATTTAGGGCTTTGAAGAAAGTTGGAATTTTTGTAATCGGAGACCACGGCTGGATGCTACTCATCAAAATAGAAATTTAGAGACCAAGATCAGAATTTTTGGTTGGGCAGAAGGCCGGGCTTGATTAGACCCTAGTTCGGGACTTTGATCAGAAAAGTGGAAAATTAGGGCTTCTGTAAAAATGGGAATTTTTGAAATCTGTGACCACGGCTGGAAGCTCCTCAGAAAAATAGAAGATTAGAGCTTTGGTTCAAACTTTTTGATGGGGAAAAAGAGTGGGCTTCATCAAACCCCAGTTCAGGGTCACGTCCAATGAATCCGAAAGTTTCAAAGGCAAAATTGAGGAGTAAAACTTTGCAGTTTTCAAATTCTAAATATATCAGTTTGATCAGCTCATCAAGGCGCATATTTCTATCCTTTCGGAAGTATGAAATTCAAAGTTTGAATTTTTGGGGTTTCTCTGACAAACCCATATCCAGCTCCAGGTCCAGTTCTTGCAAATCAAGTGGATAGGGTTAATCCTAGAAGAAGATGGATTGGTCACCTACATAAGTGAAGGAGTTCATGTTTCAGAGGGAGATGAGGCTAAGGCTTTACATAAGGAGATTACAAGCGATCTCGATAGGTATGACTCATCGAGGTATGTTTTGAGATTTGTTCATGATTAAGTTTATGCTATGTTTGTCTTCATGATTATTACAGTTAGTACAATCTTGATTTTAGATTTGTTGTATCACCTTAACAAAATTATGAATGCATGATAGAAGATATTCATTGGTTAGGGTGTTGACACTTATGATTGTACTAATGCATTATGGTGTTGTGTGAGGTTGAGGTTGTCTGCTAACAAGATACAGGTACATCACAAAAGACAAATCAGGCTTCATGACCATGAAAAACATGAAGACAAAGACTCATCCATAATCTTTGTTCTACTTACGAGGTATGTATGACTTTGTTATATTATGCTTAACCTATGAGACATGCAGGTTCTAGCTCAGGATCTCTAAATCATTGAAGAGGTTGTTTAGGTATGTTGTACATAACCAAGTAGGTATATTAATCCAGGTATGTTTCCCATGAATCTTACCTTGTGTTAGGATCCCTTATATAAGTATACTTGGAATGATTGGTTATGCTCATTCATAAAGTTAGTAATCAAGGGATTATGCATATTATATCTCTTATCAATGATATGCATGAGTAAAAGAAGACTTCCCTGAAATCTTGAATACTAATGTTTATTAACTATAATCATGACTATATGTTTTCAAGATTATTTAGTACTATAATGTTTTGATAGCATTTAGAATATACTAATGAGTGTATGTTTGTGTATGAGATCATGAGGATGACTCTTGAGCATGCACAGTGGTACAGAATGAATAGAAGTTCAAAAGACATACAGAAGATCAAGCGGGAGGCAGCCACACAAACATAAAAGATAAGTATTTGAGTTGCTATTTGAAATAGTAATGATATTTCCTGCATGCATATTTGTATTCCTAGAATATATAATGCTGAGTGTAAACATTCATAGAGCATTGAACAGTATACAACTAATGTGCATATGCTTGGACAAACATTCCATTGTTGCTTGTCTAGAATGAAACCTCTTTGCTGACATGCTGAGAGTTGTGCACACTCTCGATAGTATGTTCTGGTAGAGATGGAAGGCATCTAGATAGCCACTGTATGCATACAGGATATGGGAAAGTGTTGTGCCAAAGTATTGGTCAAAATAGTTGCATCACTATGTAAATGATATCTGTATGCATAATGGGTTATCTTTTGATGATTATGAAGTATTACTAATCATGTACTTAATTTTGATTTGTAGGAAAGGTCATGGACACCGTACAAGTGGTGGATGTTCAAACAAGAAGATTTACAAATCAAACAAAATATAGAAGGCTCATGACTAGAAGATTCTCTTAGAAAGGGGAAGAGAATCACGACAAGATGTTTGCTCCAAGTATGGTGTAATTAAAGAAGAAGTATGAATCAGGTTCTGTATAGGTACCTAGGATCGATAATATTTTGATAAGCTTAATATGGGTGATGTGGATCTCAACCTTTGCTACAAGGTTGAATAAGATACACATATGACATGGATGCAAGAAGGAACTCACCACAGAGTTCGAATGATATTGAGGCTCATTTCAGTAGACCCTCCTAACAAGAGATGGCACAGATAGATATGCAGAAGTTCATTCATTGCAGAAATGAAAAATGAAAGATCTCAAATTAATGCTTTACTTCCTAGGTCTGGAAGTATGGCAAGGCTCAGAAGGAACATTTCTCAACCAGGGAAAGTATGATGAGAAATATGACTTGAGGTGTTGGAATGGCCACTCTTATGGATTCCAGCTTGAAGCTGTTAGGGGATAACTCATCAGAGTTAGTGGATATAACTCTGTACAGTCAAATTATTGGGTCTTTGATATATCTAACATATACTAGGTTAGATATATGCTTTGTTATGAACACCTTGAGTTAGTATCTAGTGGAAACTAGATGTGTTTACCTGATAGTTGCAAAGTATGTGATGAGGCACATAAAGGACACGATAGAATTTGATCTATGCTATCTTGAAGATCATGACTTCAGATGGCTATTCAGATTCTGTTTGGGCAGGAAGTGTATCAGACAAGAAGAACACATCGAGAGGATGTTATTGTCTGGGATTAGCCATGATCTCGTGGTTTAGCTGGAAGCTGTCTAGTGTGACTCTCAGCACAAGCGGAATATATGGCTGCTTGCTCTGCTAGTTGTGAAGAAGTTTGGCTTTAGGTTACCGTTGTACTAACCAAGCCTCTACGTCAAGTGAAGAAGTTACCAACCAAACCTCTGTCTCGAGTGAAGTTTGAATACTTCCGAGACAAGCTTGGTGTAGTTCAAAAGGACCCTCCTCGAAAGGGGGAGTAGTATAGTCACTACTGATGAGATTGTCTCATCAAACAACAAGGTCGTTGATGAGGTAACCTGTTCCCTACACCCAGTTACTTAGAAATATTTAGATTTAGGACTCTTATACTTAGAATACTTAGCTTTACTTATACATGCTTTTGATGATAGATGTATTGGTGAAAATACATGCTAGTTGTGATGTATACATGTTTTGATGTTAGATGTATTAGTAAGAATACATGCTAGTTGTGATGTATACATGTTTTTGTGTGATGGATACATGTTTTGATGTATTAGTAAGAATACATGCTAGTTGTGATGTATACATGTTTTGACGTTAGATGTATTAGTAAGAATACATGCTAGATGTGATGTATACATGTTTTGATGTATTAGTAAGAATACATGCGAGTTGTGATGTATACATGTTTTGGTGTGATGTATACATGTTTTGATGTATTGGTGAGAATACATGCTAATGTGATAACTGCTCTTGTATAGATGAGAAGACAGTTGAGGGGATTGGATCATCCCTGGACTTTCAGTCCTAAAGAGAACCGTAGACGTGAGGTCTCCGAGAATGAAGTCCTTAGTGGACAGTTGAGGGGATTGGATCATCCCTGGACTTTCAGTCCTAAAGAGAACCGTAGACGTGAGGTCTCCGAGAATGAAGTCCTTAGTGGACAGTTGAGGGGATTGGATCATCCCTGGACTTTCAGTCCTAAAGAGAACCGTAGACGTGAGGTCTCCGAGAATGAAGTCCTTAGTGGACAGTTGAGGGGATTGGATCATCCCTGGACTTTCAGTCCTAAAGAGAGCCGTAGACGTGAGGTCTCCGAGAATGAAGTCCTTAGTGGACAGTTGAGGGGATTGGATCATCCCTGGACTTTCAGTCCTAAAGAGAACCGTAGACGTGAGGTCTCCGAGAATGAATTCCTTAGTGGACAGTTGAGGGGATTGGATCATCCCTGGACTTTCAGTCCTAAAGAGAGCCGTAGACGTGAGGTCTCCGAGAATGAAGTCCTTAGTGGACAGTTGAGGGGATTGGATCATCCCTGGACTTTCAGTCCTAAAGAGAGCCGTAGACGTGAGGTCTCCGAGAATGAAGTCCTTAGTGGACAGTTGAGAGGATTGGATCATCCCTGGACTTTCAGTCCTAAAGAGAGCCGTAGACGTGAGGTCTCCGAGAATAGAGGATAGGACTGCATCGTCCCTGGACCTTGGTTCAAAATGCACATGGTTGGATTAATCATCCTTAGACAGTAAATCCAGGAAGGATAGTCTTAAATGCGATTGTGGTTGGATTAATCATCCTTAGACAGTAAATCCAGGAAGGATAGTCTTAAATGCGATTGTGGTTGGATTAATCATCCTTAGACAGTAAATCCAAGAAGGATAGTCTTAAATACGATTGTGATTGGATTAATCATCCTTAGACAGTAAATCCAGGAAGGATAGTCTTAAATGAGATTGTGATTGGACTAATCATCCTTAGACAGCAAATCCAGGAGGGATAGTCTTAAATATGATTGTAGTTGGACTAATCATCCTTAGACAGCAAATCCAGGAGGGATAGTCTTAAATATGATTGTAGTTGGACTAATCATCCTTAGACAGCAAATCCAGGAGGGATAGTCTTAAATATGATTGTAGTTGGACTAATCATCCTTAGACAGTAAATCCAGGAAGGATAGTCTTAAATGAGATTGTGATTGGACTAATCATCCTTAGACAGCAAATCCAGGAGGGATAGTCTTAAATATGATTGTAGTTGGACTAATCATCCTTAGACAGTAAATCCAGGAAGGATAGTCTTAAATGAGATTGTGATTGGACTAATCATCCTTAGACAGCAAATCCATGAGGGATAGTCTTAAATATGATTGTAGTTGGACTAATCATCCTTAGACAGTAAATCCAGTAATTCTAAAAGGAAGGATAGTCTTAAATATGATTATGATGAGATTGATCCAGTAATTCCGAAAGGAAGGATCATGTATGCTGCTGATCGTGTGATGACGATGTTGCTGATCGTGTGATGACGATGTTGCTGATTGTGTGATGACGATGCTGCTGATCGTATGATGACGATGCTGATGATCGTGTGATGACGATGCTGATGACGATACTGATGATCGTATGATGACGATGCTGATGATCGTATGATGACGATGCTGATGATCGTGCGATGACGATGCCGATGATCGTGTGATGACGATGCTGATGATCGTATGATGACGATGCTGATGATCGTGTGATGATGATGCTGATGACGATACTGATGATCGTATGATGACGATGCTGATGATCGTATGATGACGATGCTGATGATCGTGTGATGACGATGCTGATGATCGTGTGATGACGATGATGATGATCGTATGATGACGATGCTGATCGTGCTGCTGTTGATAGTGTGATGATGATGCTGCTGATCGTGTGATTACGATGCTGATGATCGTAATGCTGATATTGATGTTGACATTGATGTACCAGTAACTGTTTGAGTTACTGATGAAGACAAATTGAAGAAAGCTTCCAATGATTTATAGATGTATCATATATGATGTTGATGACTCCTTGCTCGTGCAGATGTTGTTATAATATCCTTCTCGTTAAGGGGGAGTGTTGATATATTGTAACTTCAAAGAATATTATATTTGTACTTTATTATTCCGGAGATGTTTCATTCCTCCGTGAAGATCTTATTGTATATCCAGAGATGTTTATTCCTCCGTCGGAATGTAGTAACTCAGGTTATTAGACTTCCCTAGTAGGGGTCGTCCCTGTATGTGTTATGTGGGTCAAAGGGTTATTAGACCACCCTAGAGGGGTCGGCCCAGTTAGTTGTAGTGGGGTATTTAACCTATTGGTTAAATACGAGCCTACGTGTACTTGTGTAAAATACATATCAGAGTAGTGTATAAATAGAGGAGGTGTGTTCCTCATTACATACACTCACTCACTTGAGAAAGGCGCATTTGTGGAGGAGAGGTCTGCTATGGAGGAGAAGGAGCTTATGCTCAGGGTTTGCATCTTTGTATATTGTTGGTCATCTATATTGAGGGAGCTTTGCTGGGTTTTCTACCCCATGAGGGTTTCCCAGGATAAATCTCTGTCTCTTGTGTTTATGCTATGCTTGTTGTTTCTTCAGTGATCCTGTATATGCTATTATTGTGAAATGGAATGTAATGCTGCTATTTTCTGTCTTAGCATATTGAATTTTAACAAACCTTTATCTGGAAAGGTGTCGAAGAAGGAAGACGAGGCTTGGCTAGACTATTCCAATCAAAGGAAAAAATCCTAGGGCTTGGTAGGGGTTCACATGGCACAGATGAAGTGCCCCCTTTTTCAGGAATATCCAAACTGGTAATGCATAAGACTTCAGCAGTAGGTGCATCAATATCCGAAGGACTGATGGGATCGGTCGAAGATTGCATCGATTCAATCACTTCACTCTCCGAAGGAAGAGTGGGGTCGACCAAAGATTGCATTGGTTCAACCACTTTATCAACCAAAGGTTGATCTGACTACAGGGAATCTATGGAAAACTCAGGAACAGAGGTTCCTTCAGACATGGACCACACTCTTCGTGCCTCTGGAATGGCAGGGCATCAGTGAGTAAGGTGATCTCCCTTACAAAGTTTACAAGGGAACTTTGGTTTCCATCCTATAGGTTTAGACTCCTTTACAACATCAGTAGTCTCAGCATGACTAGCATTGCCTGACAGCTTGCCCCCAACATAACTCACAGAGGCTGGTTGCTCAGAAGCATGAGACTTTTGATCTAAGGACCACACTTTTTGCACTTCTGGAAGTACAGGGAACAAGTAAGTAAGGTGATCTCCCTCGCAAAACTTACAAGGGAACTTAAGATTCTGTTTGTTTGGTTTGTCAACAATGTCAACTCCCTCAGCATGACTTGCAATGGCTGATATGGTGTCTCCAGTATGACTCACAGGAACTGGTGACTTGTCATTAATATGACTAGTAGTGATCAATGATGTGTCCTCAACATGACTGACAGTGGTTGAAGACAAACTTTTAGTATGATTTTCAGTGACTAAAAGTTTTCTCCTAGCATGACCTCCAGAGGCTAGGTAGGTTCCCCCTACATGACTTGCAGAGGCAGGGTGCTTGCCCCCAACATGACTTGCAGAGGCTGGGTTGTTGCCCCCTTGTTTTGGCATCTTCTTCCTATTCTTCCTCCGTCTATTCCTTTTAGACTACTGGATACTAGTATTGCTACTTTTTCCACATGAGGTAGAAGAAGGAGGAGAAGATGTTACTGGAAAAGGAGGCACAGGGTTATGATGCTATTGATTTGAGGTTCTCACCAAAGAAGTGTCAGGAGAATGCAAGGCATTCAGAGTGGAAAACAACCAAACTGGCAGCCCTATAGTGAATCCAGGAAGATTCAAAGTAGCCATTAAGGGAGTACCAATGTTTCCAATGAATGGAACAGCACAAGGATCCCCTGGAACAAGGGTACCTTGATTGGCACTCGTCGGAATGCTAGACATAGTTTCCTACTCAAATGAGCAAGAAGTTCTATGAGGCAAGCTAAGACCAGTAGCACAAAGAGCACACCACTAAAAAGGTCCTAAGTAAATCAAACCAGGCAAACAGATGCCTTTCGGAGAAGATTCTGGGATGATGAGGGCCCAGAACAGATCAACGAAGGATGAAGAATAGTTACCCAGGGTCCACAATACAATGACTAAGGATGCAAGCGCTGGAATCACCCAACCGCCCTCCCAAAGACCTACAAGGGATTTCCTCCCACATCTGTCCTTGGTACAACAGATATACCCTCTGCTGTCACCTGTGTATGAACCTATTGTCAGATACTAAGGATACCATCACACCGAAAACTCCTGGGGGAATAGTCTCTGGTCGAATCAGAAGGCGTGGGAAGGGTAATTGAGCCTGAAACTCAGAAGAGTCCCCAAACACGATCCAATCCTGGTATATGCTCGAAACAAAAAGTAGGAGTATTCCCGACAATCTGATCTCACAAGACCTACTGCATAGATCTCAGGCAAGTTTTGAATGAAGTGGGTTTACCTGTGATAGTCGCACTACGATTTTTGCGTAATGTGTGATCTTGGGTGGTTTAAGGTGTTGTAAACCCAAGATCCTAACCAAGAATAGTTGGTGTAGTGTAACCTAGAAAAGAAAATGTTACTAGTACATTTTATTAGAGTTCATTTTAAAGGTTACTTGCTTACTCAAAAAGGTAGTGGGTGTGTGAGAGTGGTTATAATAGAGATAGAGTACTAAAAATGAAATATTTACCACCAAAAAAATCTTTTCTTTTCAATGCAAGTCTTAAAATTATGATCTAGAATGCATATACAAATGCAATTTTTAATCTTTCGAATGCAAAAAAGGTAAACATAAAGTCTAAACTCAAAACCTAAGAATGCAACTACTCAAACAAATAGGTATGCAAAAGAAAACTTGTTCTTTTTTATGCAAAGCACTCTAAAATCTTTTAAGCCACTTGCAAGGTACTCTATTCAGAAAATAAATCAAAATTATTTATGTTTTTCAAAGGTAAGAAACAAAACTGAAACTACCCTACTATCAAAACAAAAGCAAAGAACTTTCAGGCTCTCTTTATTGAAACAGTAAAAGCTACCAAATATGACTTTCAAATTCTTATTGATGTAAGCATGCCTAACATTGGGAAAAGAGTACAAAAACTACTTTTAGACCCAAATGAAGCAAATGACCTACGAAGAAGTATGGTTTGGTAAAGTCAGGTCTGCACATGAACAATGCAAACAAGGTCTTGAACAACAGCCAAAACACTTGAGCTTTCACTACAAAAGAAAACTTAAAAGCATAAGGGAGGATAAAAAACCAATCTAAAAGAGAAATTTCACTCAAATAGATAAAAATAGGGTCAAGAAGACTCAAGAGGTTTCAAATCCAATGGAAATGGGGCAAGCAGATTCAGTCAGACTCAAATTAGGGTACAAAACACCAAACGGGTCCACAACCCCCCAACTTGGGTCAACAAGCCCCAAAACTTTCCAAACAAGCCCAAATTGATCAAAAGAGGTTCAAATCATGAATGTAGGATCATTACAAGGATGGGAGACCACTTACAGGGGTTTAACACAGACCTAGTGTCATCAATGACCACAAAAATGCAGCCAGAACCCCTAGATTTGGGTCCACAACCCAAAAACTCAAAAAATTTAAACCTAGATTTTGAGCACTACTATGTATGAAGGAGACTAGCGTCCAGGGCGCTACTGTACTGCACAATAGTAGCATACAGGTTGAAAAAATTGAAAAAATGGGGTTAAAACTCCCCACACTTGGGTCCATGAGGGTTTGCAAGGGCCGGGAAGGGTCTGTAAAAGCCCAGCAGGGTCAAACAGAGCCTACTAATTGATTCTAATCAAGAAATTGAACAAAGACATTCAAACAAAACTAAAGAAATGACCTTGGATACCCCTAAGCAGTTAGGCTTTCCCCAGTGGAGTCGCCATTCTGTTGTGGGGAAAATGCACCTATAGTTTAGCGGAGAAACTACCAACTTACGATGATAAAGATAGACTTACAAGCATTATGCAAGTACAACAAATAAATGAAGAGATTAGGGTTTAGATATGTAGGAACCTTATTCAGAAGGTTGATCCTAGCTTTGCCTCCCTCGCTCTTCAATACTTATCCAGTGTCGCAATGCCCAGACTTGCAAAACAACTTGATACCTTTCTCAAATACATTTGACTACACATATAAGACTGATATTCATAATAGAAGAAGACATCAGATTATAAACAAATTGTAATAAAATCCGAGACACATTAATAGGTCATATTTGGAAAGAGAAGAATGTCTGATCTTTATTGATGAATGAAAGCAAGTACATAAAGTTATACCTTCCTTCAAGCTTGGCACTTCACAAAAGCTAGATTCAAGGTATCCTGCTTCCTTTCTCCAAGGATTCCAGCCTCTAATCAACTGTGCTAGGGTTTACCAGAAACTAAGCACAAGAGAGGGGGATGAGGGTCTCTGTTCCTCCAGCATAACAATATTGTAGACTTGGTCCCCTCACATGGCCCTTCTACCCTCCTTATATAGTCAGTGAGGAAGAGGAAAAGAAGTTATAACCGCTCAAGAGGTTTCCCAACCAACTTAACTTACTCGAATTTCGAGATTTTGACCAAAATAGGGGTGTACTCTACTCTACAGTAGACAAACTAGCGTTCATTTGGAGTTGAGCACTACTATTTCACAGTGGAGTAGCGCTTAGAAGGTTTGAGCGCTATTATTGTACACTAGAGTAGGGTACACATGCTACTATCATGCCTGTGTACCAGCGCTCATGTTAAAAAATGGCCAAAAACAGGCTTTTCTGCTCATTTTCAGGAGATGGTTTGGTCTAGAAAAATGTTCCTAAGGGTCATATACATCAAATGGGTCAAGAATGAGGTAATTTCAACCATTTTTAGTGTCCCAGATGACTCCTCCATTCACAAATGTCCTGTTGTGTGACTGAACTTGATCTCAAGAAGTGTCGTCACGGATGGAGAGGTGTCATTTCAAGCTATAACAAGAGTAAGCTATATTAGGCTAGGCTAGAGTAGGCTAGATTAGGCTATGGTAGGCTTAGCTAGAGTAACTTAGGCTAGGATAGCCTAGATTTGGCTAGATTAGGCTAGAGTAAGAAAGAGTAGCTACACTAGAGTAGGCTAGAGTAGGCTATAGTAAGTTGGCTAGTCTAGAGTAGGTCGAAGTAGGCTAGGCTAGGCTAGGCTAGAGTAGGATAGAATAGGCTAGGATAGGATAGGATAGAGTAGGGTAGAGTAGGCTAGGGTAGAGTAGGCTAGGGTAGAGTAGGCTAGGCTAGAGTAGGCTAGAGTAAAGTAGGCTAGGCTAGGCTAGGCTAGGCTAGGCTAGGCTAGAGTAGACTAAAGTAGGCAAGTCTAGGTCAGGCTAGGATAGAGTAGGATCATCTAGAGTAGGATAGGCTAGAGTAAGCTAGACTAGGCTAGACTAGGCTAGAGTGTGTAAGGCTAGTATAGTGTAGGCCAGGATAGAGTAGGCTAGGTTTGGATAGGATAAAGGATAATAGGCTAGACTAGGATAGGCTAGATAATATTAGGTTGGGCTAGAGTAGGCTAGGCTAGGCAATATTAGGTTGGGCTAGAGTGTGCTAGGCTAGGCTAGAGTACAGTAGGATAAAGTAGGATATGGTATAGTAGATTAGGCTAGATTAGTGTAGATTTGGCTAGAGTAGAGTAGCCTAGAGTAGAGTAGCATATGATAGATTAGGGTAGAATATAGTAGGGTATGCTAATGTAGGCTAGGCTAAACTAGGCTAGACTAAAGTAGGCTAGGATAGGGTAGGGTAGGCTAGGGTAGAGTAGGATATGATACACTAAGATAGGCTATACTAAGGTAAACCAGAGTAGGATAGGGTATGTTAAGGAAGGTAAGGCTAGGCTAGAGTAGGCTATATTAAACTAGAGTAGGCTACGTTATGCCAAAGTATGATGTTTAAGTGAGGTCAAGTTAGGTTAGGTTAGGCTAGGCCAGAGTAGGCTATACTATATTAGGGTAAGCTAGAGTAGGCTAGAGTAGGCTATCAGAGGCTAGGCTAAGCTAGGTTATGCTAGAGTATGCTAGCATAGACTAGGCTAAGTTAGGATATGCTAGAGTAAGTTAGGCTATGCTAGAGTAGACTAGGCTTAGCTAAAGTATAGTAGGCTATGTTAGGAAAGGTTCCTCTTAGTTAGGTTAGGTTATAAGGTTAAGTTAGTTTAGGTTAAACTAGGTTAGGGTAGTTTAGATAAGGCTAGGTTAGGTTGGGCTAGGTTAGAATAGTTTAGTTTAGCTTAGGTTAGGTTAGGTTAGGTTATTCTAGGTTAGGTTAGGGTAGGGTAGGTTAGTTTAGGCTAGGTTAGGTTAGGTTAAGCTAAGTTAGGTTAGGATAAGTTAGGATAATTTAGGTTAGGTTAGGTTATACTAGGATAGTTTAGTTTAGGTTAGGTTAGGTTAGGCTAGGCTAGGTTAAGATAAGTTAGGCTAGAATAGGTTAGGTTAGTCTAGACTAGGCTAGGTTAGGTTATGCTAGGATAGGATAGGCTAGGTTAGGTTAGGTTAGTTTAGGCTAGGTTAGGTTTGGCTAGGTTAGTTTAGGTTAGCTTACGTTAGGTTGAGCTAGGTTAGGATAGGTTAGGTTAGGATATGTTAGGTTAGTCTATGTTAGGCTAGCTTAGTTTAGTCCAGGCTAGGTTAGGCTAGGTCAGATTATGTTAGGTTAGGTTAGGATAGGTTAGGATAGGATTGTAACATACCCCTTTACTGAAAAAAAATTATGTTTGAAGCAAACATTATCTTAACTTTTATTCTAAAGTCTTATATTTGGACAAGTGTCCAAGGATGACTATAATTGCACAATATTATTGTTTAAATAAATAAAATAGGAGACACTCAGCCAAGGAGAACTGTTTACTTACCCACTAGGTGGAATGGAATATAGGGTAGAAGGAAATGAATAAGTGGTAGCATCATGAGGCAAGTAACTAGCTGTTGGTATGGGACAAATCCCTTGAATTGTGGTCATAGTGCCCTGAAAGATGGGACTGGAGCTTGAGGCTCATTTATTAAAAACTAACCACCAAAAAGACCTAGGCATCTTTTTAAGAGCCATTGAATTTGGACTCAGGTTCAACACTTTTCCTGACAAGGAAACTTACTTTGTGGTTTTGTTGTATGCACATAAGAGATTCGATGAGGGGAAGTCTAGATTTTTTATCATGGTGTAATTCAACCTTATTGTTGGGCACCATTTTGACCTCTTTTTGTCATCTAAATATCCTCCATTTTCCTCCATAAAACCCTCATACTGATCTATAAAGCTTTTAGTTCACCACAGACTTTGTTTAAAAAGGTATTAATGTCATTGCTTGTTAAAAAATTGAATTTTGAGATTTTTAGAGCATTTAAACTAAGGTTTTATTCAGAATTACAGGATGTGCTAACTTCTCGTAATGTCTCCAAAGTTGAGCACTTGCAGGCCAGCTAGGCATTAACTGAAAGATGGAGGAAAGATCCTCAGTGTCCAAGGATGGACGAATTTCCAATGAATAGATGATGTGGCTCTCACAGGTGGCAAGTCAAACTCGGTCAAAGATGACCACCTGTGCTACCACTCAGCACAAAAGCAGGGCAGTTTGGATTATGTTGAGTTTCACGATTCTGAATGAGGATCTCAATGGCTATGTTCATTAATTAGTTTACAGGATTATAGCATTTCCAGTTTTCTTTCGAATTTGTATAAGTACTTCACAAAACATTGGATCAATAATCACGATTTTGGGAAGAACACATATTGCTTCTGAACTGCGTAGTTTTTGCTGTGTAATTGATTAAAGGTGAATACAATTAGAGTTTCAGTTCTGTCAATCTTCAACTGTGTGTGGAACGAGGCATTGGATGGCCCCCATTGTTGAGTTTGCACACCTTTACATTGCCAGTGAATGCGATTTAGATGTTTGCAGCGATTTGATTTGATGCATGCGATTTAGATTGTGCCATTGGTATGTGTTAATCCTTGTAGTATCTAGTTTATTGTTGCAGAACGAATTCAGTTAGTTTCAATTGCTTTTATTACAGCTCTATTATCTTATTTACTGGTTCAAGCTACGATTTCATAGTGCTACACCTCACTTACCTTTTTATGAGCTCTGTCTTTTATCTTGTTAAATATTAAAAGAATGGTTCAGACTATGATTTTACTATGTCATACATTGCTGCTCATTTGAAGATAAAGTGTTTAGAAAAATTATCAATTATGAACAATGTCCTGTAAGGGAATTTAATGGTTAATTGTTCATTCAGCACTGGAATGTCAGACAGAACTTTGTAGTCTGTATCTTAGGGTTAGAATTATTATTAAATTGCTTTCACTATCTCAGTTCTCTCACCAATAGATTACTTTCCTAAATAGATTGTTGTGTACTTGAAAAGAAACAAACGAAGTTATCCCTGTAAAAGGATTTTTGTATCTTTAAGTTACAGTATTTCTCATCTGACAGTAGATTCAATTCACGGAGAATTAAGTTAACCAAACAAGTCTAGCTCTAAGTCCTAAAACTTGGATATGCCTATAAGCTTACTGACCCGGATTGATATAAATTTAAGGTTCGATCTACATTAGTGGATTGTAGCCCAACATTTTGGCGCCGTTGCTGGGGAGGCATTATAGAACTAGGCTTAGGAAGTTTAGTTTTCTGATATAAACAAAAAAAAATTTCAAACAAAAACACAAAATAGATTTTACTTTTATGTCAAGACTAAGAGACGAGAAAGGAAGATTTCTTAAAAACCCCCCAAAAATAGAAATAACAGGAGCTTCTCTTCCAAAAGGATTCATCTCATCAATTGGTAAGTTCAAAATGTCTGAGGAAGAAACATCAAAAGGACCAACTGCAGAACAGAGAAGGGAGTATGAGAGGATGTTGGAAATAGAAAACAAACGCAAACAGGAGAGAAGGGAAGAAGAGAGAAGACATGAGAGGGATGACAGAACAGTGGAATATCAGGAAGCCACCTTTAAATTTCCTATCTTAGACACTAGCGTTATCCTAGGAGAAGAGGTGAAAATGAAGAATATTCCACCATCTGTTTTACCAAACTTCTATGGCATGACCTCTGAAGATCCTGACTCTTTCCTATTCGAATTTGACATCTTGTGTCGAACTTATGGGTATACTGATGACACCCATAAGCTCCGTCTTTTCCCTGCTACTCTTAAAGCAGCTGCCTTGAAATGGTTCATGGGTTTAGGAGAACATTCTATCACTAGCTGGGATATAATGAGGAAAATCTTTCTTCGAAAATATCAGGCATATTGCAGATCAAAGGGTCTGAAAGATGACATTTTTGGCATGACTCAACAGGAAGATGAGAGTTTGGAGGAGTATTTGGAAAGATTCTCATACAACTTACAAAAATCTAAATACAATTCTTTAACACCTGAAATGATTAGAACAATATTTTTGAAAGGAATAAGAGAAGAGTATTTGGACATTTTGAATGTTATGGGCAAAGGTGACATCTCTTACCTTCCTTTTGATGAGATACAAGATTTATGTCAGAAATATTCAAGAGGAAAGGCTCGAACTGGAAAAAGAGATTGTTAGGAACCCATATCTTTACTTTGTTAGTATGTTGTTGTTGGACGCATATGCTTTGTAAGTCGTCCCGTAGTATTTGTTGATCAATAGTTTGTGTTATTGTTGTTGGCGCATATGCTTTGTAAGTTGCCCGTAGTATTGTTGATCCATAGTTTGTAACGGCCCATGGTTTCGACCCATAGTATTGGCGCCTAGAATTAGTATATAAGTGTGTGTTGAGACCTATGAAGGCACCGTGAAGTTATTTGTATTGAGCTTGCTCAAAGGAGGTTGCCCCCTCGAAGTGGCCTGTAATCAATACAAAAGTGATTCTGAGTTCTGTCATTTCTGCTATTTCGCGTATTCTTGTTAATTAATTGTTGCAGGTGCCTCACATCTGGTATCAGAGCACTTTCTTGGGCTCGCTGGGTGAAATTTCTGCCAAATTTTTTTTTCACATCTGTTGCAGGTTCGGATTTGGGAATAATCCCTATCCGCTTAACTGTGGGAAGTACTTGGGCATAAGCCCTAAAACTCATTGTGAGGAGTACCACAGGAACCCCGAAGTAGCTGGCCCATTGAGAGGACCTGCCAGCGAAAAGGGCAACGACCCCTACCTGATTGACTAGTTCCCACCCGTGAGGTAAACCAAAAGCTGTCGTTTGTGGCAAAGCGGTTATCAGTTTTACCTGAGCCGTGGAGTGAGGGGTACTGCCCCAATACGCAAGCCGTCAGACAGCATTGGTGGCCGAGTGAAAACCCTGAACTGTTAGGAAGCCGCACATACCTGGGGTCCATATCTACTTTCAGCTGAACTATTGTCGATCACTGCTGCGCCGTTTCAGATTCATTTTGCAAACCGTCCCAGATCCAGCCGTTCGACGTTGTTCTAGAATCCTTCGAACCGGAGATCCCATTCTGCAAGCAGAGCCGTAGCCGCTCCAGTCTGGAAAAAAAAAAAAAAAAAACCGAGCCCTAGCTGCTCCAGTCTGAAAAAAATAAAAATAAAAATAAAAATAAATAAATAAATAAATAAAAATAAAAAATAAAAAATAAAAAAAAAATTCCGTTTTTTCTCCATATCTCCCTTGTTTTACCTCTGTTTTCCTTGAAAATTTCAGGGAACCCCTGTCATTCCATTCTGCATATTTCATCCCTGAGGACCCCATCCTCAATTCCCTTTCCTACAGCTCGAAATCCCACATTTGTCTATTTTTAGGGTTTGCCATAACTTTCTCAGATTTCACCCAATCACCTTCAATTTTTACCACAGAGTTCCTTTCTGAATTCTGCTTCTTTGTTCCCCTCTGCCAAATTTTCCCATCCTTTCACCCCGCTGCTGAAATCCTCATTTTTGCTTCCTTGTCTATCCAACAGTGTCCAAAAAACGAGTCAAACCCCAATTACCCTTCTGATTTTTTCTCAAATCCAAATTTTCCTTTACTGAAGTAGTTCCTGTTACCCTTCTGATTTTTTCTCAAATCCAAATTTTCCTTTACTGAAGTAGTTCCTGTTTTTGTTTTCCTACCCAGTCAGAAAAAAAAAAAAAAAAAAAAAAAAAAAAAAAAAAAAAAAAAAAAAAAAAAAAAAAAAAAAAAAAAAAAAAAAAAAAAAAAAAAAAAAAAAAAAAAAAAAAAAAAACCCTGGTTATGGTTGTCACCCGTGCAGGAGCAAAAACCATGGAGGAAGCCCTTGCAGCCATCCAAACCAAACTCCAGGATCTGGATGAAAATTTTCTTGGTCTCCATCTTGAACATTCAGCTATGAACAACAAACGGCAGTCCGAGTCTTCAGTAGACAATGGGTTCTCTTCTTCCAGCAATTTCCGTGGTCCGAAGCTTGATTTTCCTCGCTTCAATGGTACTGATCCAACTGGATGGATCTATCGTGCAGAACAGTATTTCAGTCTGCATAATACTTTTGATGTCAACAAAGTTCCGTTGGCATCCTTTCATTTGGAACAGGAAGCTCTTCAATGGTACCGTTGGTACATCAAGGCTCATCCAGAGCCCAACTGGCCAGACTTTTGCCAGCTCCTTTTGCAACGATTTGGTCCTAGTGCTTTTGATGACTTCACAGGAGCCCTCACTAAACTTCGCCAAACTGGCACTGTGAGAGAGTATCAAACCGAATTTGAGAATCTATCCAACCACACCGAAGGATTGTCTCATGAATTTTACCGGAGTTGTTTTATCAGTGGTCTAAAGGATGCCATCCGCTCTGAGGTCAAAATGTTCTGTCCCAACACAATGATGGAAGCAGTCGGGTTGGCTAAATTGGCAGAAGACAAGATTGCAGCCCAACAATGCTCCAAGCCCACTTTTGTTCCTTTCCGAAATATGGGGTCTTAGCGACCTCCTATACCACAGGCTCCTCGACCGACTCCTATCAAGCGTTTGTCGGAAACAGAGATGCAAGCACGCAGAGAAAAGGGTATTTGCTATAATTGTGATGAGAAGTTCACTCGGGGACATAGATGTGTTCAGCAAAAGCTCTATCTCCTGGATGTGGAGTCTCCGCCTGCCTCTGAAATGGGTGACGAAGATCCAGAAACACTGGATGCTCCGGTCGACATTCAGGAACCGCCTATTGACCTTTCGTCTCAGGATGACCAGCCAGAGATATCTCTCCATGCTTTAGCTGGAATCACCACCCCCCAAACAATGTGGGTCAGGGGTTACTTCAAGAAGCTTCCTCTTACAATCCTCATTGATTCTGGTAGCACGCATAATTTCATTGACCCTCGAATCGCCAAACAAGCTGATTGTTTTATCCATCCTTGCTCCAACTTTGAAGTCATGATTGCCAATGGGGGCACCTTACCTTGCAAAGGGAAGTGTCGAAATGTGCGTATCTCTATGGAAGATTATACCTTGCGCTCTGACATGTTTTCCTTGCCCTTAGGCGGATGTGATGTGGTTTTGGGCGCTCAATGGCTACGCACACTCGGCCCTATCTTATGGGATTTTGCCGAACTTTGGATGCAGTTTTCCGAGAATGGACACAAACACACATTGACAGGATTACAACCAGGTTCTCTCAGCATCATCAGTTCACATCGCATGGAAAAACTCCTCAAGAAGAATTCACATGGTGTCATCGCTCAGATCCATTCCATCCAGATGCAACCATCAGCGGTCTCCACTACTCCTTTGGATCTACAACAAATTCTGGATCGATATACAGGTGTCTTTGCTGAACCAGTGGGATTACCACCTTCCAGGCCAGAAGACCATCGTATTCAGCTCCTTCCTGGCAGCGCTCCTCCCAACATCAGGCCCTATCGCTACCCATTCCACCAAAAAACGGAGATTGAAATGCTCGTTCGGGACTTATTGAAGCAAGGTATTATTCGCCCAAGCACTAGTTCCTTTTCTTCTCCAGTTATTCTCGTCCGCAAAAAAGATGGGTCATGGCGCCTCTGCATCGAATTCCGAGCACTTAATCACCTCACCATCAAGGATAAGTTTCCAATTCCTGTTGTTGATGAACTTCTTGACGAGCTTCATGGGGCTCACTTTTTCTCCAAGTTGGATCTTCGTTCTGGGTATCATCAAATTCGGGTTCATGAGGATGATATTCCTAAAATAGCTTTCCGCACACATGATGGCCATTATGAGTTTTTGGTCATGCCCTTTGGCCTCACTAATGCTCCTTCCACATTCCAGGCCTTAATGAATAAAATATTTCGACCATACTTGTGGAAATTCATTCTGGTATTCTTTGATGATATCCTCATCTATAGTAAAACATGGGATGAACATCTCCAGCATCTGGATCTTGTCATGCAACTTTTCTCTGACCATCATCTCCATGCCAAGCAGTCTAAATGTGTTTTTGGACAAAAGGAAGTTGAGTATCTCGGGCACATTATCTCAGCACAAGGGGTTCGCGTGGATCCTGCCAAAATCGACGCCATGAACAATTGGCCACGTCCTCAGACACTCAAGAGCCTTCGTGGTTTTTTGGGGTTGACTAGCTACTACCGCAAGTTTGTCAAGGATTATGGGAAGATTGCAGCTCCATTAACTGCTCTATTGAAAAAGGATGCTTTTACATGGACACCTGCTGCTCAGTGTGCATTTGACAAACTAAAACAAGCTATGTGTACTACACCTGTGCTAGCTATGCCCGATTTTTCCAAGCCCTTCACTATTGAGAGTGATGCTTGCGGCAATGGACTTGGTGCTGTTCTCCTTCAAAATGAACACCCCATTGCGTTCACCAGCAAATCCCTTTCAGGTAAGAATTTAGCTGCCTCTACCTATGAGAAGGAAATGATGGCTATTTTGTATGCAGTACAGAAGTGGCATCCATACCTATTAGGGAATCATTTCTGCATCAAGACTGATCACCAGAGTCTGAAATATTTCTTGGACCAGCGTGTCTCCTCCCCGGCACAACAGAAATGGGTTAGCAAACTCATGGGTTATGACTATGAGATCACTTACAAGAAGGGTAAAGACAATATTGTGGCAGATGCTCTTTCTCGCACATTTGGTGCCCAAGGTTCTCTTTCAGCTATTTCTATGCCTGTTCCAAATTGGTTGCAATCTGTTCAACAGGGTTATGTCAATGACTCTTCCTTATCTCAGATCATCCAACGCTTGACCAACAACCCTTCTGCTGTACCACATTACTCTTGGGATGGTGCTTCTCTGCGATATAAAGGTCGGCTGGTGCTTCCCCAGAGCACAGATCTTCAACAGGCTGTCTTCTATGAACTCCATGCTTCTCCATCGGTCGGGCACTCTGGGTTCCTCAAAACATATGAACGAGCACGGCGTAACTTCTTTTGGCAGGGCATGAAAAGGACAATTCAACAGATGGTGGCCGAATGTGATACCTGCCAGCGCAATAAGGGGAAACAACACTCGTTCAAGGATTGCTTGAACCCTTACCCATACCTACACGGATTTGGACAGATATTTCTATGGATTTCATTGAAGGGCTCCCTAAATCTGGCGGGAAGACAGTGATTCTCGTTGTGGTTGATCGCCTCTCCAAATATAGTCATTTTTGTGCTCTCAGTCATCCCTATACAGCCTCCTCAGTTGCTCAATTTTTTATGGACCAGATCTTTCGTCTTCATGGCATCCCTTCTTCCATTGTATCGGATCGTGATGCGACTTTCACTAGTCATTTTTGGACAGAACTACTTCGCCACATTGGCACCAAACTGAAGATGAGTTCAGGGTATCACCCACAAATAGATGGTCAGACTGAAATTGTCAATAAATGCTTGGAAACTTATCTTCGTTGCTTCACCTCAGAACAACAACATCAGTGGGCAAAGTGGCTCCCTCTTGCTGAATGGTGGTACAATACCTTTTACCACACTGCCTCTAAAATGACCCCATATGAAGCAGTCTATGGTCAAGCACCTCCAGCTCTTCTTCCATACACCCCCACCAGTTCACCAGTTCAGGAAGTTGACATGGTCCTTCGCAACCGCGATCAGATTCTTCGCATTTTATGGGACAATCTTCACATGGCAAGAAATCGCATGAAGCAACAAGCGGATCAGCACCATTCAGAGCGCACTTTTCAAGTCGGTGATATGGTTTTTCTTCGTCTCCAGCCATACAAACAATCCTCCTTGAAACTCAAAGGGCGTCATAAGCTTGCTCCAAAGTTCTATGGGCCATATCGAATTCTTCAGAAGATTGGGTCCGTTGCTTATAAATTGGAACTTCCTCCTTCTTCCCGCATTCATCCAGTCTTTCATGTCTCTTGTTTGAAGAAAGTTCTTGGCACCAACATCAGCGGCCAAACGATTTTACCCGAACTGGATAATGAAGGATCCATCCTTTTGGAACCAGAGGCCATCCTCAATCGGTGCACACGTCAGCTTCGCTCTCTCTCTATCACAGAGGTCTTAATTCAGTGGCACGGCATGCAACCAGAGGTTGCTACATGGGAACCACTCCTTCAGATTCAACAACAATTTCCACATCTGAAGCTTTGAGGACAAAGCTTTTTTTAAGGGGGAGGGGATGTTAGGAACCCATATCTTTACTTTTTTAGTATGTTGTTGTTGGACGCATATGCTTTGTAAGTCGTCCCGTAGTATTTGTTGATCAATAGTTTGTGTTATTGTTGTTGGCGCATATGCTTTGTAAGTCGCCCGTAGTATTGTTGATCCATAGTTTGTAACGGCCCATGGTTTCGACCCATAGTATTGGCGCCTAGAATTAGTATATAAGTGTGTGTTGAGACCTATGAAGGCACCGTGAAGTTATTTGTATTGAGCTTGCTCAAAGGAGGTTGCCCCCTCGAAGTGGCATGTGATCAATACAAAAGTGATTCTGAGTTCTGTCATTTCTGTTATTTCGCGTATTCTTGTTAATTAATTGTTGCAGGTGCCTCACAGAGATAGCAATACCAAAGCAACTAAATCTGCAAACACTGGTATTTCTAGAGCTGAGCTTGGAAATCTGCTAGAAGATTTCAAGACTGATTTATTAAGTACCTTGGGCACACAATTCGAAGCAACAAAAACCAAGAAGAGGCAAGAACAACAAGACCAACAAGATCAGGCTTTGTCTATTTTTTGTCCTAAATGTAGAAAGAAACACCCACTTAGAGAATGTCCTTTAAATACTGTTGAAATTTGTGGCTTATGCACTTTTAATCACAAAAATGATGATTTCCCTAGATTGAAGGAATTGCAGGCAGCTCGAATGGAGGAAAATCACAGCATGGAGTCTCTCTACTTCATGGGACAACGGAGACCTTGGCATCCACGATTCTCAGGTATGTCTCAAGATCCTATGCAGCAATTTAATACAAATTATCAAACTCCTATTCAGAACTCATGGAATGCACCCATGCCTTGGCAAACTTGGTCTCCTCCATTAGCTCAATCTGCTCCAAATTGGAGAGGGTATGCCCATGGTAACCAGACATATTAGCAGGCTTATTTGCATCCCTATCAACAACCTTCTGCCTATCCTCAATATCAGCAGAATCAAGTCCAAGCCCCATCTTTTCAAAATCCATCTTTTCAACAACCCAATAACATGGCTCCTCAATTGGGTACACCACCTCAACAACTTCAGTTTCCATCCAATCAGCCTCCACCTCGGCCTACACAACTTCCAACTCAGCCAATTCCAAATCCAAATAATAAAACCGACAGACCTATGTATAATGTTGATGATGGAACGGTGCTTCCCTACTCCATTCTCCCACTGCAAAATATCAATTTGAGATCTGGGAAAACCTTACAAAAACAATCTCCTGTTATCTTAGAAGAACCACCAAAAACTGACAAAACTCCAAAAAAATTAAATACAAAAAAATCTCAGTCAGAAAATCACAGTCAACGAGGGAAAACAACAGTATCTTATACACCTCCTTTTCCTGAAAGGTTAGTCAAAGAAAAACCTTCAATTTCCTTACCTGATTTCGATGTTCTGAACGAGTTAACAAATGTGTATGTCAAAATTCCTTTACTGCAGGCTATAAAAGATATTCCAATTTACACTAACGCAGTTAAAGAACTATGTCTTAATAAAAGAAGGAAGGATCCATCGAAAATTCATGTGGTAGGCAATCTAGCGGGATTAATGTCCAACACTATTTTCATTGAAAAGTATGTAGATCCTGGAATTCCAATGGTTACAATTACTATTAATAACTTTTCAATCCCAAAAACATTGATCGATTTAGGTGCTGCCATTAATGTCATGACACTAGAGACAATGAATTACCTTCACTTGAAAAATCTCAGACCTACCACAACAGTCTTGGAATTAGCTAATAGGTCTAAAATTACACCTGAAGGGGTCCTGGAAGATATTATTGTTTCTTTAGACTCCTGGGAGTATCTTGTTGATTTTATAGTACTACAGCCAAAATCTAACTTAGGAGGTCACCCATTGATCCTTGGCAGACCCTGGCTGGCAACAGCGGATGCTTTCATAGGATGTAGGTCAGGAAGTATGCTCATTTCACATGGGATAGAGAGAAAACAGATTGCACTTTACCCTTCTGCCCAAAGACCTTCTACATTAGATCAGCTGTCATGGATTAATGAAACCAAAGAATAAGAAGAAGATGTGATTCAGCCTATTCTGAGTATAAATCATTTCTTTGATTTTCAGGAAGACAACCACGAAGATCTACTGGATTCTTTCATTGCTGAACCTGATATTTCTACAGAATTACGAGATATGGAATATGCTATAGCAGATCAAGTTTTGGGTTATAATTTTCAAGAAAATTGCAATGTTCATTCCCTAGCATTAGCAATTCATGATGTTTTTAATGTTCATTCCATCACCGATATTCACAGTAAAACGGTTGAAATCAGTCCAGGCAAAACCCTGAAAATAAGTGCACATCTTACTACATCACAGGAAGAACAGTTGATTACTTTGCTGAATAAATATTCCCATGCATTTTCCTGGGAGTACACTGATATGCCAGGTATTCATCCTGAGACATGCATTCACCACATTTACCTAGATGAAACAATACGACCTCTGAGACAACCGCAACGCAAAATGAACCCTATGCTAAAGGAAATAGTCAAAGACGAGTTGCAAAAGTTGTTAAAAGTGGGATTTATTTACCCCATCTCCGACAACCAATGGGTCTCACCCTTGGTTGTTGTTCCTAAAAAAAATGGTAAATGGCGCATATGTATTGATTATAGGGAGTTGAATAAGGCAACTTTAAAAGACTATTTTCCATTGCCTTTCATTGATCAAGTGCTGGATGCTTTAGCTGGAAAGAAATATTTTTCATTTTTAGATGGCTTCAGTGGTTATAATCAGATTAGTATTGCAAACGAAGACCAAGACAAAACCACCTTTACATGTCCTTGGGGCACTTATGCCTACAAAGTTTTGCCTTTTGGCTTATGTAATGCCCCAGCTACCTTTCAGAGGGCTGTCTTGGCCATCTTTGCCGATCTAATTCATGAGTGTGTTGAGGTTTACATGGATGATTTTTTTGTATATGGACGTACCTTTGAAGATTCCTTAGCAAATTTGGAGAAAATTCTAAAAAGGTGTGTTGACTCAAACCTTTCCCTTAGTAACGAAAAATGTTTTATGATGATGACTGAAGGAATCGTTTTAGGGCATCACATTTCTTCCTCTAGAATAAAAGTAGATCCTGCTAAAATTCAAGTCATTACAAATTTATCTAAACCAACAACTCAAACAGATGTCAGAAGCTTTTTAGGCTACGCAGGCTATTATCGTAGATTTATTGCAAATTTTAGTAAGATAGCTCTCCCATTGTTTAAATTGCTTTCAAAGGATGTGAATTTTAATTGGGATACTGACTGTCAATCTGCATTTCAGACACTTAAAGAGAAACTCTCAGCTGCTCCCATTTTAAGGGGACCAAATTGGACATTGCCTTTCCATATTTCAACTGATGCCTCTGCTGCTGCAATAGGAGCCTCATTGGGCCAGAAAGAACATACTTTGACTTATGCTATCTATTTCATTAGTAAAAATCTGACACCTGCAGAGCTGAATTATACAGTCACTGAAAAAGAGATGTTGGCAGTGGTTCATGCTGTAAACAAATTCTGTCATTATATCACTGGCTATGAAATTTTTGTTCATACAGATCATTCAGCCTTATGCTATTTAATGAATAAATCTATCACTAATGGTCGGCTTACTAGATGGTTGTTATTAATGCAGGAGTTCAATATCACTGTTTTAGATCGGCCTGGACGAGAAAATCAAGTGGTGGATTTCCTGTCTTGCTTACACAATACTGGTGAGGTTGTTCCGGTTTTAGATAGTTTTCCTGATGAACACCTATTTGCAATTTCTGTTATCACTCCTTGGTATGCTGACATTGCCAATTACTTATCATCAAGCCAACTACCCCCATCTATGACATCTAAAGAAAAAAAGAAGATTATTAAACAGAGTGCTAGGCATATATGGGTTAATGGTGATCTCTTTTACACAGGATATGATTTAATTATAAGAAGATGTGTACAACAGGATGAAGTCTTAGATATTTTAAAGGCCTGTCATGTTGAACCGTGTGGTGGCCATTTTGCAGACAAACGGACAGCATACAAGATCCTCAATTTGGGGTATTATTGGCCTTCCATTTTCAAAGATGCTAAGAGGTATGTTAGAAGTTGTGATACTTGTCAACGCATGGGACGGCCAGTCCGGTCTGATGAAATGCCACTCCAACCCCAAATACTCATTGAACCATTTGAAAAGTGGGCCCTTGAATTCATTGGTCCCATTCATCCACCATCACATGGACAAAAATACATTTTGGTCTACACAGGCTATGTTACTAAGTGGGTAGAGGCCAAACCCTTTCCAAGAGCCACCGAACAGACTGTGGTAAACTTTCTTTTTGAGGATATCTTTGTCAGATTTGGGGTGCCTAGAGAGATTGTAACTGATCAGGGTGCCCAGTTTACCTCTAAATTAGTGCAGGAGATAGCAGAAAAGTATAAGATTAAGCATCGGAAGTCTACCCCTTACCATCCACAAGCAAATGGCCAAGTGGAATCTACAAACAAGACTTTAGAAGGCATCATTACCAAAACTGTCCAGATGCATCGGAAGGATTGGTCAGCTAAGCTTACTGAAGCTTTATGGGCATACCGGATCACCTGGAAAAACAGTACTGGTTTTTCTCCTTATCAACTTGTTTATGGTAAGCAAGTCCCCCTTCCTATAGAGTTTCAAGTTCATACTTTCAAGTTAGCAGCAGATTTGGGCATGGATCTTTCAGAAGCTCAGCAAGAAAGAATACTTCAGTTGAATCAGCTAGATGAGATGAGACAGGCTGCCATAGAACACAATATTCAGATACAACAGCAGAGAGCTCAATGGCATGACAAATTTATCAAAAAGAAGCAATTTCACATCGGTGACTGGGCACTATTGTTTGACTCAAAGTTTAAAGACTTCAAAGCCAAATTTACTACTCACTGGCTTGGTCCATATGATATTATTGATGTCTATGACAATGGTTCAGTAAAACTTCAAACCATAGATGATGAAGCACATAAATTTGTGGTCAATGGCCACCGGCTCAAGATGTACAACAAACCTATCAACATGGCAGATTTTATACAACAAATTTCACAGCAAAAGGAACTGCAAGTGCTGGATAGACACATTAGTGTTTCTCCTTCACCTGCTCCTTAGCTGATCTGATACAACAAGCAAATAAAACAAAAAGATACAAAGAAAAAAAAATCGAAAAAAAAAACAAAAATCTAAAAAAAATATATATATATATAAAAGGAAGTTTAGTTGTGAAAACCAGTTCACTGGCACAATATAAACTTGAATTTTCTCTGGAAAACCAGGTTTACCTGGCCATTGAAAATTCACAAAAATATCTTTTTCCAATTTCTTGTTTTGCTTTCCAAATAATGAAGATCTTGTTTGACTTGAGGACAAGTCAAAAGGTAGGCCTGTGAGGGGGATAAGCATTTTCATGAACCCTCCAAGTCTTTTCCATATGCAGAGGATTGTGATTTTTCATAATGCAGAAGGGACCTGATTTCCAACAATACAAGTGATTTTTCATAATGCAGAAGGGACTTGATTTCCAGTAAGGTAGAAGAAATCTACAGAAGGACCTAACTTTCAGTAAAACTGAAGAATTTGAGATGGCAGACAGAAGACATCAGAAGGATAGAAATGAATCAGGATACAAACCAACTTCATCAAACAACAAGCTCATCATACAGAGACATCAAGCAAAGTTTGTAAGAATTTATAGTTTTTATGTTTTAAAAAGTTTCAGAATTCTTTGTTTTTAAGCGATGACATATTACCAACTATTGTAAAGCTTGACTGCTTATTTTTATTATTATCTCAAAATTCTGATAGTTTGTGCCAGTACCTTACTTACCTTCCATTAGCCTCTGCCAACACTTCATTTTTCCACCCTAGGGGTCAAAATGGTTGTCAGGATCAAACCCAAGGGAAATTTTTAAATACTGCATTCTACAGGATATATACTGCATTCTACAGACATAGTTTTCTTCTTGGTTTAAAGACAAACAGGGTCTCCTTCTCAGCAAAAAGTGAAACATTGACATAAAGGAATTTCAAAAGTTTCTTTTGTATATGTATTTAGTGCATCAGGCATTAAGTAATATATAGAATTTAAGGAGGGAAACAATGGTCATATATATATCTTCAACGCATCTTTTAAAGGAAAAAAGGTTCATTTTAAGAGAAACAGCCTGTTCAATAAAACATTGGGTATACAAAGAAACCGAAGTGTATTTTACAGTTTATGCATTAAACGTTGGGCACATAAAAGGATTAAAGTATCAAAACCTTACCTTTCATCATTTTAATTGAATGAAGTGGCATGTTATGTAATTATGAAAGGTAAACGTGGAATGATTCCCACGACAGCACGTAAATAAGCTTGATTCCTGCATTATGTATTGGTAAAATCAGAAAACATGACTTGGTTATTCTCCTTGAGGCCGAGTCCAGTTGTTGTCTCTGCAAAATGGACTGTTGTATGAAGATAATTGACAGTGAGAAAGGGCCGTGGGTTACAGGAAGCTGTGAATACACCAATCTCTGTGGAAATCGTGTAGGAGGAAGTAAAAGCAGTTGCACTAGAGAAGAGGTAAAATTTAAACCCTTTTTCTTTGTTGAATATGCTGCTCAAACCAACAGAATTTCACAATTTCAGAGTATTGTTGTGGGGATAGGAAGAAAAGGCAGAGTTAAAGGTTCAAAGGTTCTTGTTTTCTATTTTCATTCAAAATGGTGTCTAGACTGGAACCAGAGAAATTTGAGCCTGCAGACATTCATGAGAGATGCATGGAAATTTTCGAAAAAAATAAATGGGTGCCTTTCATTGAAAAATTTGATGGGAACAATGATAATGTTAGCCTAGCCTTTGCTGGCTCATTCGATGGAGAGAGGGCTACAGTAGGAAATTTAAGTTTCAGACTGTCTGAAGACATTTTGGCACAAATTATTGGCCTGCCACAACAAGGAGAAAGATTTTTCAAAACCAAGCAATTCAAAGAGAAATCATGGATACCCTTTTTGTGCAGATCAAGAGCAGGGTCAGTAAATTGGAAGAAAGGTATACCAAGGAGCTGGCTGGTTCAACCCTGGGATGAAATGGTGTATATCATCCAAAGATTCATCACCTGTGAAGGGAGATTCAGTATTGTTTACCTTTACCACATCAAGCTTTTGCAGCATTTGAAAGGTGAATGTGAGATCAATATGCCCTATTTCCTGTCACAGAGTCTAACTAAGATGGCCAAGGCTGTCCAAAGGCACGAAAAAGACAAACTGACAAGTCTTTTTCACTGTGGACTCATCAAAATCATCATCCAGCATGAGTTACAAAAGCAAAATTTGACATGGACAGGATTTTTAGTTCAAAATCAGTTTGAAGAGCAGGAAGAATTGCATGAAGAGGTTTCAAAAGAAGAGGAATTGCTGATGATAACATACCCTGAGGCAACAAGTTCAAAACTGCCAAAGGAGAAAAAGAAGAAAAAGGAGGTATTGTTGATTACTGATGATGAAGACAACTCTGAGGCAACAAGTTCAAAACAGCCTTAGAGAAGGATACGAACTAGGAGTGTAATGAAAGAAGATAAACAGTTTCAAAAACAAGAGCAAGTCTTCACCACTTACCAGAAGAAGCCAAGGAAGTATAAGCAAGTTCGTATCGAGCCAGCATTAGAGGATGAGGAACACATACAAACCCTGGAAAGTCAAGAAGAAAACCTAGCAGGTGAGAAAGGGCAGAATACCCAAGGAACTGAGGAAATAATAAAACAGACAAAGAAAATCAACCTCTTCTTAGATCAGCGGGAGAGGGAAAAAGAAAAGCCATTAGAAGATGAAGAACACACACAAACCTTGGAAAATCAAGAAGAAAACCTAGTAGGTGAGATAGGGCAGGATATCCAAGGAACTGATGAAATAATAAAACAGACAAAGAAAATCAATCTCTTCTTAGACCAGCAGGACAGGGAGAAGGAAAAGCAGTCAAGACAGGGAGTACTAAAAGACTCAGCTTCTCTTTCCTCAGAGCAACAAACTGTGCAAGAAGAAAAGAAAGAGGGTTCAGTACAGGAAAGTGAAGAATTAGGGATGGACACCAATTCTGTCCAGCTTTCAATGAAGAAGAAGAAAACTTCCAAGAACAATAAAGAGATTAAGAGGTTGAAACTTGAAATAAAGGAATTGGAGCTCAAGAATGAGAAATTGAGAAAAGACAATCGGAAGCTGAGAATTCAGAGGACACACATTTCTAAGAATGCATCCAGATGGTATAAGCAGAAGAAGACCTACAAAGCTAAGTATGAGAGACTGAAGGTCCTTTATGCATCTCCAACTTCAACAGATGCATCGTCTCAGTAGGAGATTAGAAGCAAGAAGATCATCAGCAAAATTTTGATACAGGGTCAACTATTTTTTTTGGCATGGGGACATGCAACAACTTCCTCTTGGGGGAGATGTTGGGCACCATTTTGACCTCTTTTTGTCATCTAAATATCCTCCATTTTCCTCCATAAAACCCTCATACTGATCTATAAAGCTTTTAGTTCACCACAGACTTTGTTTAAAAAGGTATTAATGTCATTGCTTGTTAACAAATTGAATTTTGAGATTTTTAGAGCATTTAAACTAAGGTTTTATTCAGAATTATAGGATGTGCTAACTTCCCGTAATGTCTCCAAAGTTGAGCACTTGCAGGCCAGCTAGGCATTAACTGAAAGATGGAGGAAAGATCCTCAGTGTCCAAGGATGGACGAATTTACAACGAATAGATGATGTGGCTCTCACAGGTGGCAAGTCAAAGTCGGTCAAAGATGACCACCTGTGCTACCACTCAGCACAAAAGCAGGGTAGTTTGGATTCTGTTGAGTTTCATGATTCTGAATGAGGATCTCGATGGCTATGTTCATTAATTAGTTTACAGGATTATAGCATTTCCAGTTTTCTTTCGAATTTGTATAAGTACTTCACAAAACATTGGATCAATAATCACAATTTTGGGAAGAACGCATATTGCTTCTGAACTGCGTGGTTTTTGCTGTGTAATTGATTAATGGTGAATACAATTAGAGTTTCAGTTCTGTAAATCTTCAACTGTGTGTGGAACGAGGCATTGGAGGGCCCCCATTGTTGAGTTCGCACACCTTTACATTGCCAGTGAATGCGATTTAGATGTTTGCAGCAATTTGATTTGATGCATGCGATTTAGATTGTGCCATTGGTATGTGTTAATCCTTGTAGTATCTAGTTTATTGTTGCAGAACGAATTCAGTTAGTTTCAATTGATTTTATTACAGCTCTGTTATCTTATTTACTGGTTCAAGCTACGATTTCGTAGTGCTACACCTCACTTACCTTTTTATGAGCTCTGTCTTTTATCTTGTTAAATATTAAAAGAACGGTTCAGACTGTGATTTTACTATGTCATACATTGCTGCTCATTTGAAGATAAAGTGTTTAGAACAATTATCAATTACGAACAATGTCCTGTAAGGGAATTTAATGGTTAATTGTTCATTCGGCACTGGAATGTCAGACAGAACTTTGTAGTCTGTATCTTAGGGTTAGAATTATTATTAAATTGCTTTCACTATCTCAGTTCTCTCACCAATAGATTACTTTCCTAAATAGATTGTTGTGTACTTGAAAAGAAACAAACGAAGTTATCCCTGTAAAAGGATTTTTTTATCTTTAAGTTACAGTATTTCTCATCTGACAGTAGATTCAATTCACAGAGAATTAAGTTAACCAAACAAGTCTAGCTCTAAGTCCTAAAACTTGGATATGCCTCTAAGCTTACTGACCCGGATTGATATAAATTTAAGGTTCGATCTGCATTAGTGGATTGTAGCCCAACACTTATTATTGCTAAGTGCGGATTTTTTACTGTTGATTGCATAGTTTTACTACTGAGTGCATAGATTAGTCTCCATTGATTGTTGGTTATACAACCTGAGTGCTTTGCTTCTACACAGGGTCTTCTACCTAGGGGTTCAGTAAACAGGCTCAGGGGTCCAAAGGAGGCAAGTAGTTTGGCTGCTTCTTCTGGAGAAGGTTGGGAGGAACAGGCCTCCTTGGGTGTTTTTCCACCCTATCTACAGTTACAGGTTCTAATTGTTTATTCATTTCCTAAGTAGTACCATTTGTTTCTGTAGCTGTTAAGTTAGTATCCATTAGTTAAATATTGATAATGCAGGAGTAAATGTTGATTTTTCTGATTTGTTTAGGATGTTGTAAATTGTTGAATAAGTATATGAATTGATAGAATAATTTCCTTCCCTTTATTTTTCCATGTACTGTTTTGTGTATCGTACTCTAGTACAAGGAAGGGAGAATTAAAAATAGATAAATGATATGCATTGAAAGAATAGACTAACTCTGTCATGTTTTTCCTTAAATTTTCTTTTCTACTATATTTGGAATTTAAACAATATCATATACTCTCTGCCATAGCAGAATATAACTACATGTATATTATGTATACATTAGAACAAGCTTCACATTCATAACCAAAGAGGTAACAGAAACTCAAAGAGTTCTAGTTTTCTACTTAACTTAGGATTTAGTTACAAGTTAAATATTTTCTTTCAGCAAATACTGAATCTGTATGATCTTATCATACTCTCTTTTATTTAGTATTCAAACTCCACTTTAAGTCTTTCATTAACAGTTATGAAATTTAAATAGCTGTAAAATAAACATAATAATACTCATAATATTCAGACAGTATAGTATCTCTATTTTTGAAGTAACAAATTAATATAGGGTTTAATATTTCCGTGTTTTCTAAACTCTGCAAAAGATTTCTTTTATTTATAGCCTCTTACTAATTATCCATTCGAAACTTCTATTAAGATTTCTATCCACTTCTGTAGTATAGTTCTGTAATATCAAACATTACCAACATTCTTGAATTAAAACACCTATACAAACAAATAACTATGCTTAGGGATGAATGCCCACTTATTAGAACCCTATCTATTCATTTCATAAAACATTCAACAATGTAATACACAGGAGTTACAAGATAGAACTCAACCAAATTAAGATCCCTTCTTATTTCCACAAGTATCTTTAGAAACCAATCATTTTTTTCTTAAAGACACTAATTTCATTTTCCCAGGTTCAACATTGATGAGCACAGTCACGATTTCAAATAACCTATACCAGGCCTAACTAAAGAAAAAGTAACATTTCGGTATCAACATCAAACAGGAGTTTTACATTCCTAATGGAACCATTATCTACAACGAACAAAATAAACAAGTGAGACTAGGCCTCAGTTTTTAAGTTCGACTCGTTAAAACCAAATAGACATGCCATAGTAGAAAATGAAAACTACATAACGATGAATTTCATTTTGTACAAACAAATTGGAGTTTGGAACTATAGTTCGAAGAACCAAGCCATTCGACTCTCAACATTTAAAACCCTTCTCATCCATTAATAGAGCATCACATTTTAAAACACAAAACATTAAAATTAAATTTAACACAGGTTTGGAGCACTGCTAGTAGTTACAACGCACACAATCAATATTAAGTTTAAGGGACCACAACCTTTCTTTAACCAAAAATAGCCGAGGTTTAAACCCTCTCGACAGTATTACAATCTTTTACAAGCGTTTACGTAAAGAAAATGTTGTAGGCTGAAACGCAAAAAGGGGGTCTAGGAGTCCATCCTCTCCACTATGATATTCGGCTCATAAACATCACAACAGCGGTCAAATTCCACAACTAGACATCAAAAATGAAGTCTACACTAAAACCAAAGAAGGACCAACAGTCACCGAGCTGAAACCTATAGGGAAAACCACCGAAGCTTACCAGTTCTAACACCATGGCTATCACTCAACCTCGAGCATGAAAACCAAGAGTCGAAGAACACCTGCCAAATAAGTATTGTATGTTTAAAAGGGTTTAAAAAGGAAGTTCATTAAACGAAATAACAAAAAATGCAAACTCCATGAACCAACCGAAGTAACAGGTTTCGAGACCAGTACATTACCTTGCAAAAGAACCGGGTGCCTGAAACTTAGCATGGCCATACTCGACGAGAACCAGATCCAAACCACCCTATCAAACTCAGTGAATAAGAAAGACAACCTCGAGAGCTCACTGTGGAAGAAATTGCAAGCTAAAGGTTGGTGTATCAAACCCTGTAAGAGGTTCCTCCTAAAACAACTCTGTAAACCCTAAATTTTTTAATCTTGTCGGCCTCTCCAAACCCCTCCCCTTTCAAAATGAATGCAATTGTTATGATCTCATCGAGGTAAGCCCGATCAGTTAGGGCTAGCAACATTTCCAATGAAAAACCACCTGAAGTCTGGCCACTAGACTATCCACTCCGAATCACTTTAATGCACTTTATTATCACATCTACCAAGTACGTTACACCTATCAACAAGTATTATTAAGCCAAGGTTCGAATTTCTAGAAGCTTCAACTATAACATAGCATGGGTAGGATTAAACTAAGGTTGAAACATGGTTTATCACCCAAGCTATTACATTGATTTGACATCGAATCATGTCCCAAGCTTAGGTTCAACCTTTTAATATAACCATTATATTATAGCATAGTGACATTATATCATACCAAAGCATCAACGCTTGTTGCCAACCTTTGGGTAGAAATAAAGTCCATAAAACACTTCATCGAAACTATAGCATAAGTGATGGTCACATTGATCTATTTCTATCATATGAATTACTAGAGCGAGCGCTTATAGTGTATAGTCTCAACTATAGACTTTTGACAAGTTACCTTATTAAATAGTATTGCATAGGTTATGTACATAGTGCATAAGTTTAAGGTTAGATCTAGGATTATAATACTAACATCTAAGCATAGATATTGTAATAATCCATGCTTGTTATATTCTAAGAAGATAGTACTACAAAACAAAATTCCCAATACAATCCACGGTAATTCAGTAAAAGCAAAGGCATAGAGAACAGTCATATTTTCTAAGAGATGATTCATTTTTGAAAATACACAAATAGTTGAGAAAAACTGAAAGTTTAGCTAGGATAGATCTCACCGAAACTATTTAATAATTAGTATATTTCCTTCTTTAAACATTGAAGGCTAGCATAAGCTAAATAGGACTTTGTTATATGTTTGAGACAACATTTCTCTTACCTGTAATCTGCAAAGAGAAGTTCAATGCTTTAGCCAAATAGCTAAGTAAGCTTCGGGGTGTCCATAGGACCCCTTCATCATCAACAAACAAAATAACACAGTTAGCACATATAAATAATAGAAATAGCAAAGGAAACCTTTAAAGCATCGACATCAATTAAAAGTAATCATAAGTAATCATGAGAAGTCTAGTACACATGCTTGAAGCAAGAAAACATCCAACAACATCTTTGGGTCACATAACTTTTTCCACACTTGTCACAAAATGATAGACGTCCATGATCTTTATAACATTTTATTTCAGTATGACATTTAAAAGAACAAATAAGCATTTATTACATTTCTGCACCGCAAGTATAGCAATTAATGCTACGTTGAAAAAATTTTAATTTTTTGTGATTTTCTGGATGTTACATGTGGTATCAGAGCGCGAGTTCAAACTCTAGGCCTAAAATAGGCTCACGCGTGCAAAACCGAAAATGAAAATAGAAAACTTAGTTAGTGACTTTTATTTAATTTTGTTTCTGTACAGAACAGTTTGACGTTTAATTTGCAGGTATGGATATACCAGAATGTAATAATAATGAACAGGGAAATATTAATGAAGGAATCTACGTAGAACTCAATAATCAATCATCTGAATTATTACGTATTATTAAGGATTTAGAATCTGAGATAAAAAGTGTTAAGGAAGAAAAAAAAAAGAATATTAAGAGCACAAGAGGAATTAAATCAAATGTTGCTGGAAAAGTACCATCAAGATGAAAAAGATAAGAGAACATAAGTAAAAACTGAATCTGGAACAATGTCCTACAAACACAGAGATAAGAAAGCTAAATATTATAAAACTGAAAGTAACTCTTCTTCTTCTGAATCTAATGATGAATTTTATCGCAAAAAATATAATTTTGATCAGGACAGCAGTGATAATGACTATGGTCCTAAGAAAATACGTAAAAATTATGAACAAATTTGAGAGTTTAAAAAGATAAAACCTCCAACTTTTAATGGCGAAAATGAAAAGGGAGAGGCAGTTGAAGCATGGCTATCCGGAATGAAGAAGTATTTTCAGATTTATAACTACTCTTCATAATTAAAAGCTAAGACGGCCATATACAATCTGACCGGAAGGGCGGACATTTTGTGGCAAGATGTCAAAAGAGTTAAAAATCTTAAGGACAACGACATAAAATGGAGTGCATTTAATAACATGTTCAAGAAAAAGTTTTTATCCGAACAATAATACGAAGATAAGTCAAAAGAATTTTATGATTTAAAGATGGGTTCAATGACCATGAAGGAGTTATGCAGCAAGTTTCTCAGCTTGTTAAGGTATGTACCTTACCTAGCTGAATAAAAACCTAAGATACAAAGGTTTCTAAGTTGTTTACCTTTCCACATAAACGACAAAATTGAGTACGATAACCCTTCAACTCTTGAAGAAGCCATGAAGAAGGCTAATTTCTGTTTTGAACAAAACAAGAGAAGAGAAGGTATATCGAGTTGGAGAAGCAATAAGTCTAATACTTTTGAGCATAAAAAGAAAAGTTTTAATCAGAATTCTGAAAGTTTTAAGAAAAATTTTAATAACAGAAATTTTTCAAGTAATAATAATTACAAGGGTAATGCACCAAAGAATTTTATTGCTACAAGGAATGTGCCTAATAATAATAACAACACTAGGAATGCTGAACAGAGGGCACCTTTGAAGTGTTATGACTGCAGTGGACCCCATACTAGAGCTCAATGTCCACGCAATAGAAACACAGTCAACAACATTCACACCATACAAGCAAAACTGACAATTGGTGATGTAGCAAGAGAAATGCATAGGATAAATGTAGCGCTAGAAAATTGTCAAGCATACCATCAAACGTCTATGGTCAAAATCAAAGGTATGATACAAAACAAATCTATTTCAATTTTAATAGATCCAGGTGCAAGTTTGAGTTACATTTCACCTAATTTAGTGAAAGGTTGCAAGTTAAAGGTAGAAAAAATTGATAATTCATGGTTAGTTCAGCTAGCAACAGGCACTAAAATAAAGGTTATAGAATTTGTCAACAGTTGTGATGTACTTATGAGTCAGCTGAAAACGCAAGTTAATTTGAATGTTTTTTCATTAGGGTCATATGATTTGTTAATTGGCATGGACTGGCTTGAACAACATAAAGTATTTCTTAACTGTTATGAAAAGTCTTTTACTTATTTGAATAATGAAGGTAATACAGAAACGGTAAAAGGAATTCCTAGGAAAACATCTAGAAGGAAAATTTAGGCTTTACAAGTAAAGAGAGCTACAAGAAAGGGCTGTAAAATGTTTGTTGTAAATGTTATTAATGACGAATGTTCATCTAAAGAAGATAAGATAAAACTGGAAAACATACCTATTCTTAGGGACTTTTCTGATGTATTCCCGGAAGAAATTCCAGGACTACCTCCGAAAAGGGAACTTGATTTAACCATTGAGTTAGTACCGGGTGCGGTACCAAACTCAAAGGCTCCCTACATAATGAATATTCTGGAGTTAAATGAACTAAAATCCCAGCTGAAGGAATTAATAGATAAAAACTACATAAGGCCTAGTGTGTCTCCTTGGGGAGCACCAGTTATCTTTGTTAAAAGAAGGATGGTACCATGTGATTGTGCATAGATTACCGTCAACTTAATAAAATGACAATTAAAAATCGATATCTCTTGCCTCGCATTGACGATCTATTCGATCAGGTACGCAGAGCAAAGATACTCAGTAAAATTGATTTAAGGTCTAGATATCATCAAGTTAGAATAAAGGATGAAGACATTTTCAAAACTGCTTTCAAAACTCATTATGGGCACTACGAGATCGTAGCAGGGAAATTTTTAAGGACGAAATTTCACCGATTGGCTCTTTTTTGGGCTTTTTTTCAAAAAATAAATTCGCTATTTTGTCATTTTATTCTCTAATATCGCCTATATTTACATAAAATATGTTTTTTTACCATAATATTCATCAAAATTTATACATTTCAGTAGTAAATTGTATGTTTCATATTTAATATTCGCCTACCTATCTACATACATGTTTTTTTCAATCCAAAATAATCGCCTAGGATACTATACTTAAGTATAATATTAGAATCCTTAAAAAATACCCTAGTTCGTAGTTATGTCTTTTGGGCTAACTAACGCACCGGTAGTGTTCACGTGCTTGATGAATAATGTTATGCATAGGTACTTAGATAAGTTTGTAATCATGTTCATTGATGATATTCTAATCTATTCAAAAACTAAAGAAGAGCACGACAAACATTTAAGAATAATTCTGCAAGTGTTAAGAGAACATCAACTTTATGCTAAGTTCAATAAATGTTACTTTTATAATGATAAAATATAGTACTTATGTCACATAATATCTAAAGACAGAATTTCTGTTGACCCAGATAAGATAAGAGCAATTAACAAATGGCTTGTCCCTAAAGACGTAACTGACGTACGGTCATTTATGGGAATAACAGGTTACTACAGAAAGTTTATTCAAGGATTCTCTAGAATTGTGAATCCCATAACTTCTTTGCAGAAGAAAGGGAAGAAATTCGTCTGGGATTAAAAATGCGAAGAAAGTTTTAAGAAGTTAAAAGAGTTATTAACAATAGCACCTATATTAAAAATTGTTGATCCTAATAAGGACTTCGTTGTATGCACTAATGCATGTAACGAGGGACTTGGAGGGGTCTTAACTCAAGGACATGTTATTGCTTTTGAGTCTAGAAAGTTAAAAATCCACAAAAAGAACTACGCAACTTATGATCTAGAATTGAAAGCCGTAATACATGCACTAAAAATGTGGCACCATCACTTGATTAGAAGAAAGTTTATACTAATGACAGATAATAAGGGTTTAAAATACTTGTTGGATCAAACAAATCTTAACGCAAGGCAAGCTAGGTGGTTAGCTTACTTTAACGAGTATGATTTCAAAATTCAACACATTAAGGGTAAAGAAAACAAAGTTGCCGATGCTTTGAGAAGAAATGCCAAATTAAGTTTTGTGGTAGCAATCAGCACATTTAAGACAAATCTAGAAAATCAGATCGAAGAAGGAATTAAACAAGATGAAAATTATTAAAAATTGCATGATAAGATTGCTGCAAATTTATCTGAAAATTTAATAACAAAATACAACATTAATGAAAAAGCCTTAATGACTTATAAAAACAGAATTTATGTACCTAATGTGTCAAATGTTAAACTGTTGATTTTGGATGAAGTTCATAAAAGTCCTTATTCAGGACATCCTATTTATCAGAAACTAATAACTATGTTAAGGAAGGATTATTTTTGGCCCAACATGAAAAATGAAGTGGATGAGTACATAGCTAGATGTTTTGAATGTCAGACCATTAAGGTTGAACATCAACACCCAGCTGGCCTATTGCAGCCATTGCCAATTCCGGAATGGAAATTGGAAATTATAAGTATTGATTTTATTACAGGTTTACCTAAGAATCAAAAATAGAATGACTCAATAATGGTGGTTGTGGATAAACTTAGTAAATCTGCTCATTTTATTCCTGTTAAGACTACATTCATAGCTGCTAACATTGCAGATGTGTTTATGAAGAAAATATTCCGCTTACACGGAATTACAAATGTAATTATTTTTGATCGAGACTCCAAGTTTACTGAAAATTTCTAGACAACATTGTTTAAGGGTTTAAAAGTACTAAAATAAATTTCAGTACTTCTTTGCACCCACGAACTGACAGACAGACTGAAAGAGTTAATCATATTTTAGAAGACATGTTACGAATGTATGTTAAAGATCAACCAACTAAGTGGGAAGACTATTTGCATTTAGTTGAATTTGCATACAATAATCATTATCAAGCATCTGCTAGACTTAGTCCATTTGAGATTTTATATGGAAGAAAATGTTGTACTCCTATTTCTTGGGATAACCGTGTTGACAGATTAATTTTAGGACCAGATTTGTTAAAAGAGATGGAGCTAACCGTGAAATAGGTACAAGGAAACTTAAAAGTTGCACAAGATAGAAAAAAAAAGTTATGCAAATCTGAAGCGCAATGAAAGAGAATTTCAGGTTGGAGATCATGTCTTTGTAAAGGTAAAACCCAAAAAAAGTTATTTTAAGCTTGGGAGTTGTGTTAAACTAGCACCAAGGTACTGTGGACCATTTGAGGTCCTATCAAGGATTGGAGCTGTTGCATATCAGTTGGATCTGCCATCTAATTTAAGAATCCATAATGTTTTTCACATTTATGTTTTGAGGAAGTATGTGCACAATGCTACTCATGTGTTGAATTGGAATGACATACAGGTGGAACCCGAAGGAGATTTTTAGGTGGAACTAGACTGTATTCTCGACAGGAGGGAAATTATGCTATGGAATCGTACCATAGGGCAGGTAAAAGTGCAATGGAAGCACCTTAGCCCTGATGAAGCTACCTAGGAACTGGAAAGTAACATGCGAGCAACATATCCAGTTCTGTTCACTACAACAAAATAGCCCTTTAGGGGTGGTTTTGGCTTGCAGGGGTCTTGGTAAAACCCCCCCTAAAAAAAATTTCAGGCCTTTGAAGGTGTTCTTTTAAAACCACCCCTAAAAGTCATGGAAATTGGACTTTTGGGGTGGTTTTTTAAAATTCGCCCCCAAAAGTCCTGAAATTTGACTTTTGGGGGTGGTTTTTGGAAAACCCAAGCCCAATTCTCATAAATTTTGGTGGTGGTTTGTCAAAACCCCCCCTAAAAGTCGTGAGAATTGAACTTTTGGAGGCGGTTTTTTTGGAACCCCCCTTAAAAGTCATGAGAATTGAACTTTTGGAGGCGGTTGTTTGAAACCCCCCCCCCCCTAAATGCCCAAATTTCATAACTTTTGGGAGCGGTTTGTCAAAAATCCCCCTAAAATTCATTAGAATTGAACTTTGGGAGACAGTTTATTTGGAACCCCCCTTAAAAGTCATGAGAATTGAACTTTTGGAGGCAGTTCTTTGAAAACCCTCCCTAAAAGCCCAATTCTCATAACTTTTGGGGGTGGTTTGTCAAAACCCCCCCTAAAAGTCATGAGAATTGAACTTTGGGAGGTGTTTTTTTTTAAACCCCCCTTAAAAGTCATGAGAATTGAACTTTTGGAGGTGGTTGTTTGAAACCCCCCCCTAAAAACCCAATTCTCATAACTTTTGGGGGCGGTTTGTCAAAACCCCCCCTAAAAATCATGAGAATTGAACTTTGGAAGACAGTTTGTTTGGAACCCCCCTTAAAATTCATGAGACAATTGAACGTTTGGAGGCAGTTGTTTAAAACCCCCTCCTAAAATCCCAATTCTCATAACTTTGGGAAGCGGTTTGTTTGGAACCCCCCTTAAAAGTCATGAGAATTGAACTTTTGGATGCGATTGTTTGAAAAATCCCCCTAAAATCCCAATTCTCAAAACTTGTGACGGTCATGCTAGGTTTTTCACATCAAAGATGGTTCTCACACTCCAACTTTCCATGATCCATGATCAAAATACAAACTTTTGTAGGGCCTAATCACCACATGATTCCTACACAAGGAATATTTAGCTTGCAAGTGGTATGGTGGCCATTTCAATATTTACAACATTATGGATGGTTCTTGAAGCCTAATCCATGGTGTCCATGGTGTTAGATCAAAGTCTAGTTTATAATGACTAGTAGTTACCTCAAGGTCTTATGGCATATGGGTGTTTCTCTCTACCACCACATAGGCCATAGGAGAGGAATATTTAGCTTTTGAGTAACGCATTGTCATTTTTTTTAGTATTTTCATGTCGTGGATGGTTCTAGGAGCCTATGTTATGTTCTAGGGCCAAAGTGTAGGTTCTTGGGTAATAAAACTTTATTTTCAGACTCATGGGCCATGCATAGGGACTTGAGTCATCATACATATCCTAGATAGGGAATATTTTGTTTATTCCATGCACTAATTTTGGTTTGATAAAATCTCATACAGTGATCATTCAAACCTTGATGTTAAAGTATTTGATCTAAAACCTTCGTTATAAATAACCCAAGGTCAAAGTTTATTGTGTGAGTGTGTTGATTTGGTGCAGTAGGCATGTTAGTGATTGGGTTAGGGGGTAGTGGGTTAGGGTTAGAGGGACACTAGCTTAAGGGGATATTTTCTAAAATTTCATAATGTGGTAGGCTTTCGGGAGTTTTGGATTAAAAGTGAGGCACCTAAGGGATCAGTGGGTTAGTGGGAAAGGGGTTCTGGTTTTGTTGGTACTAGTCATTAAGTGGTTTATAAGTTATAATGTTATTCGGTTTGGGGCTAGATGTTAAGGTTAGGTACAAGGTGAGGGGGTTAGAGGTTGAAGCTTCCTAGGTGCATGAATTCATTGCGTGGATCAAGTGTGCCAAGTGCATGAGTCATTTACATGAGTTGGTTGTGTTAGGTCAATGTCTAATTAGTGGCATTATTTATGGTGGCCATTTCAATATTTGTAACACAAAGGATTGTTAAATTTTCAGAATTTACTTCAATCTGATCTAGGATCTTAACTGAGAGAACAACATGTACAGCAAATCTATAGCATATCGATCATGGACACAATAATGCAAGCACACAAGAGACACAGAGTTTACTTGGGGAAAACCATAAAGGTGAAAAACCCCAATAACTTCCTCAGAGATAGATAGAGCAATGATACAACTAGAATAAAAGAGATAGTCTTCTCCTAGCAGCAGATCCTCCTCCTCCACAAGTGCACCACTCTCCAAAGTGTGAGTGAGAGAATAGAATGTGTAAAATGAGAGAGACACACTTTCTATTTATAGACTAACTTGACTTGACCTTTACTCAACTAGGTCGGCCTCAACTTAACCACTTAACATAATGCTGACTGGGCCGGCCCCCACTAGGGTGGTCTAATAACCCTTTGACCCACATGGCCGACCCCCAATAGGGTGTTCTAATAACCCTTTGACCCACATGAATTATACAGGGCCGACCCCAACAAGGTGGTCTAATAACCCATCAAGTATAAGTTACGACACTTACAATATAAATGACGACACTTTCGTATAGAGGAATAATAACATCTCTATAGGAATACAATATACATATATGTGAAATACATTCCGAAGTTACATATACATCAACACTCCCTCTTAACTAGGAAGGTATTTCTCGACACGGGTCTTCTAGCACAAGTCTTCTTCTCTGGATCATCGTCACTGGATAATCGTCATCGAGTCATCGTCATCATCACTGCTGCTGCTATCTCAATCAATCTCTGAATCTACTCGTCATAGGAAGTTCTATAGAGCCTGTCATTTTTCATATTGGATGTAGGCCCACCACCTGCAGATCTTCATCATCACTGGACATACTGTGGAATCCTTAGGACTTATTACATGCGTCACAAAACCTGGCTGCAACATCCCAACCTATTACAAGCACATAGCTCTACTTGTCAGATCTCCCAGGAGCACATTACATGTGACCCATCAGAAAACCTGGCTGAAGCATCCTAGGCTGTTACGAGCACACAGCTCTACCTGTCGGATCTCCCAGGAGCACATTACATATGATCTCGCCATAAAACCTGGCTGAAGCATCCCAGGCTGTTACGAGCACACAACTCTACTTGTCGGATCTCCTAGGAGCACATTACATGTGGTCCACCACAAAACCTGGCTAAAGCATCTGAGGCCTTTTTCATCCTATCCAGATCTCCCAGGAGCAAATTACATGTGGTCATGGCAAAACCTGGCTGAAGCATCTGAGGCCTTTTTCATCCTATCTAGATCTCCCAGGAGCAAATTACATGCCATAGGACAAAACCTCGCAAGAGCATCTCAGGATGTTACGGGTACACAACTCTGACCTGAAGATCTCCCAGGGCACAAATTATAGGTCCTCCCAGATCAATGTCTCGAAAGAGCATACCAAGCTGTTACGGGTACACAACATCGACCTATAGGATCTCCCAGACATGCTCATCTGCACAACCTGATCCACGGCCACAAAGTATCATCCTGATACTCACCGTACATCATCCTGATGTACACATGATCATCCTGATCATCATCACTGCATCATCCTGATGCATGTCATCTAGAGAAGCTTGTCATCCACAATCATCCTGATCATACAATGCATCCACCTAATGCATACCAAGTATCTACCTGATACATATCATCATACATGATCTACCTGATCAGACAATGTATCCACCTAATACATCCACAGATACATGATCCACACAATGTATCCACCTGATACATATCAGCATACATGATCTCAGTATCCACCTGATACATATACAGATACATGGTCCAAGCATCCAACATGATGCATATACAAAATACATACAAATGATCCAATTGATCATATCCAGCATCCAACATGATGCATACATACATAAATAATTCAACTGATCATATCCAACATCCAACATGATGCACATATATATATATATATAAATGATCCAACTGGTCATAACAAGCATCCAACATGATGCATATATACATATACAAAGTAGTAACTGGAGCATCATCCTGATGCTCATCATCCATGATCCTCCTGATCATCATAACATCTTCCTCTTCAGATCATCTCATTGTCCATGAAGCACAGCCCAGATGCACATCATCCATCACTTACACCACCGACATGGGAGAACACATCTACCACCATTCGGAGAAGGCTCCAGCCCTTACTTTTTCACCATGGGAGAACACATCTACCACCATGTGAAAAATGGCTCAGCAATTACATCATGACCAGGGGAGAACACATCAACCATGTTAGAAAATCTCATGTGCATCTGCATCTTCTGGACTCATCACTTCCCTTTGGAAGGAACCTCGATTTGAAGTGCACCAAGCCTCTCTCTGGAGTACTCAAACTACACTCTGGCTAATCGCTTGGTCAATACATCTACAACCTACTCATTTGTCGCAACATACTCTACTTCGGCTATACTCAGTGCTACGCAGGGCTAATTCCTGCTAAACCAAGAGATCACACATGATCCCTATCTGCAGCACTGCCTGCCCAATCTGAATCAACATAACCCTGCAGGTTAAACTTTTGATTTGCATCATACTTGAGCCCATAATCAACTGTACCCTTCCGGTACCTCAGAATATGCTTTACAACAACCAAGTGAACACTCCTTGGATCCATCAGGAACTGGCTCAATGTGTTCACCGCAAAGTAAATATCTGGTCTCGTGTTCGTTAGGTACATCAAGGACCCAATCATCTGACGATACATAGTGATATCAACCGGCTTAGATGAAGCATCACATAGAAGATTCAGGTTTGATGCCATAGGTGTGGCCATAGCCTTGCAGTTCATCATCCCGAACCTCTTCAGGATCTCTACTGCATACTTCCCGTGTCCAAGGAAGATTCCATCTGCACTCTACCACACCTCCATGCCAAAAACAAATAGTGCATCATCCCCAAGTTCTTCAACTCGAACTTGGCAGCAAGCTTCCGTTGTATGTCAGCAATCAATCTATCCTCACCTGTTACAAACAGGTCATCCACATAGTAGTATCACTGGATTGCCTTCCTCAACCTTGTAGTAAAGGTTAGAATCCGCTTTATTCTTGGTAAAGCCCAAACTAGATAGAAAACTATCTATCCTACCATACCAAGTTCTGCACATATATGACTCCCTGTCATATGTCTCAGAACCAAGTGGCTGCACCACATACACTTCTTCTTCATTCAAGAAAGTGTATCTTCCTCTTCATCACTGCAGCATGCTTGATCTTGTAGATCGTCTTGGAATTCATTACAGACTCCCCTTCAGGTCTTGGGACTCCTACACAACAAGTTAAATTGCATGATTAGAAAACATCTCATATTTTTCAGAACAAATTCTTACACATAAATAAATATGTTATACAGTCATGCAATTATCTTAGCCAATGCTTCAATACAACATTTATCCATATTCCGTAACTTTCTAGATGCCTTCCAATCTCTACCAGAACATTGTTAAGAGTGTGCACAACTCCTAACATGTCAGCAAAGAGGTTTCATTCTAGCTAAGCAGCAATGGAATGTTGTATAGTGCCATAGGCCACTTACCCATGTATATTAGTAGTATACTGTTCATCAATGCAACTATTCTAATATGCATAATACACAACCTAATTCGAGGAACATAAGCATATACATCATTGAATAACATTATGTGAGAAATGACAATTCAAATACTTATCTTTGTTTGGTTGCTGGGTGGACTCCCTCTGAATCTTTGCAACTTCATTCTGATGTGGACTGTGAGAAGTGGTCAACTCCCTCTGAATATTTGCATCCTTGCAGAAACTACTAAAGTGTGCTCCTTTGCTTTCTTGCATGAAAAACTAGAGTGTGCTCCCTCTTGATCTTTGCTTCCTGGATTACCTGTCCTTGAACTTACATCCATCCTTAATCACTATGCATGCTTATTAGTATCATCATTGTGTTATCCTTGAGGTCTCATACATAATCACACATTTATTAGTATAATCTTAATACTATCAAAACACAATAGTCTTAAACATGTATAGTCATGATCATTCACAGATAATAAGCATTAGTATTCAAGGTTTCAAAGAAGTCTTCTTTTACTCATGCATATTCTTATTTGATCATAGGACTCTTCTGATTAGTTAAATCATCAATGCATAAACCCATGATTACTCAAACCTATACCTTCATGATTCTTCTGGTTAGTCATATCATCAATTATGGTAAGAAACATAATATGCATACAGCCATGACTATTCAAACCTATGACTTCATGAATAATCATTATCAACAACACAACAGTATAAGATCCTAACACAAGGTAGGATTCTAGCTTGATATAGGAAAAACATACCTAGATTAGCATGCTAGCTAGATATGTCTAACATACCCGCATAATGTCTTCTGGTTCTCTTCAGTGACTTGTGCTAGTAACCTGCATGTCTCATAAGTTAACCATTGTAGAACCAAGTTATACATACCTCGTCAGTAGATCTTCTATGTGATCCATGACCATGGATGAATCTTTGTCTTCATGTCACCATGATCATATGTTCTTGAAGTAGAACATGATTTGTCTTTCTTCGTGTACCTCTTATGTTAGCAGACAACATAAACCTTATACAACACCATAATGCATTAGTACAATCATAAGTGTCAACACCCTAACCAATGAATATCTTCTATCATACATTCATAATTTTGTTAAGGTGATACAACAAATCTCAAATCAAGATTGTACTAACCATAATAATCATGAAGACAAACATACCATAAACTTAAACATGAACAAATCTCGAAACATACCTCGATGAGTCATACCTGTCGAGATTGCTTGTAATCTTCTTATGTAAGGCCTTAGCCTCATCTCCCTCTGAAACAGGAATTTCTTCACTTATGCAGGTGACCAATCCAACTTCTTCTAGGATTAACCCAATCCACTTGATTTGCAAGAACTGGACCTGGAGCTAGATTAGGGTTTGTCAGAGAAACTCCAAAAATTCAAACTTTGAATTTCAAAATTTTTAAAGGATAGAAATATGCACCTTGATGTGTTGATCAAACTGGTATGTTCAGAATTTGAAAACTGCAAAGTTTCACTCCTCAATTTTTCCTTTGAAACTTCTGGATTCATTGGACGTGACCCCAAACTGGGGTTTGATGAAGCCCACTCTTCTACCCAATCAAAAGGTTTGATCCAAAGCTCTAAGATTCTATTTTTATGAGGAGCTTCCAGCCGTGGTCACAGATTTCAAAAATTCCCATTTTTGCGGAAGCCCTAATTTTCCACTTTTCTAATCAAAGTCTCGAACTAGGGTCTGATCAAGCCCGGCCTTCTACCCAACCAAAAATTCTGATCTTGGTCTCTAAATTTCAATTTTGATGAGTAGCATTCAACCGTGGTCTTCGATTACAAAAATTTCAACTTTATCCGAAACCCTAAATTATGGAAGCCATGAATGAAGGTGCTCAAAAATAATTCTGTTTTGACATAAATATGTACCTGATTGTTTCTGGTGTAACTCTAAACTTTTCGATCCACAGGGTCTGAACAATTTTCCTGAGATAGCCCGACCTGTCATCTTTCCATCCCGACAGGTCTGACCTCAATTGGATTCTCTGAGAGAGGGTTATGCCAAGTGTCATAACATGACCTGTTTACGGGATAAAATAAGAGATCAAACTTGTACGACATTCCATGTGTCACTGATTCAACTTCGGCCTCTGAACATTTTTCTTGAGATAGTACAGTCTGTGTACTACCTGTCATGTTTTACAAAATTTCATTTGGAGCTTCCTAGCCCAAGTTATGACCTTTTTCCCAAGGTCACCTGATTTTGACTCAGATCTGGAAGAGGCAAAAACCCTATATTGTATAGATCATAAATCACAAAGTAAAACGAATTAGAGATTGTCCTTTGGACACAAGGTACATGGGGATCTGATCTTCAACCTATAAAATTTTCAGACCTGAAAACTTTGCCAAAACGTATTTATAGCGAAAGTTATATGATGACTGGTTTTTGCTATATCAAGCCCTAGCATCGTAAGTGCAACAAGTGTCATACATGCCATATCATGCCTTCTTTCAGGCTAGCTCTGATACCATGTTAAATTTTCAGAATTTACTTCAATCTGATCTAGGATCTTAACTGAGAGAACAACATGTACAGCAAATCTACAGCATATCAATCATGGACACAATAATGCAAGCACACAAGAGACACATAGTTTACTTGGGGAAAACCATAAAGGTGAAAAACCCCAATAACTTCCTCAGAGATAGATAGAGCAATGATACAACTAGAATACAAGAGATAGTCTTCTCCTAGCAGCAGAGCCTCCTCCTCCACAAGTGCGCCACTCTCCAAATTGTGAGTGAGAGAATAGAATGTGTAAAATGAGAGAGACACACTCTCTATTTATACACTAACTTGACTTGACCTTTACTCAACTAGGTCGGCCTCAACTTAACCACTTAACATAATGCTGACTGGGCCGACCCCCACTAGGGTGGTCTAATAACCCTTTGACCCACATGACTTATACAGGGCCGACCCCAACAAGGTGGTCTAATAACCCATCAAGTATAAGTTACGACACTTACAATATAAATGATGACACTTCTGTATAGAGGAATAATAACATCTCTATAGGAATACAATATACATATATGTGAAATACATTCCGAAGTTACATATACATCAACAAGGATGGTTCTCGTGGCCTAGACTATGGATTGTGAACTAAATTTAGGGTCTAATGCCATATTAATTTTCCATGGGGTTGATGGTCCACGCATGTTAACCTATATTACCACATAAGAATCTCTAGCCTACATGTGAGATCGTCATGATCATCATTGTCACCATCGTCAATGTCATTGTTGTTGTTGGTTTGTCCATGGTTATGTAAACCAATAAACCAACCATGGTTTAATATTTATAGGTTATGTAAACCGATAGTGGTTCTCATAAAGCCCCCGGGGTGTAAACCAATTGGAAACCTTGTGCTTGTAAGCACATCGTTGATTCAAACCTCATTGCAACATTGAGGGTGTGTTGTGGGGCAGGCATACTCTCCTAGGGGTATAGTGGTAGCGAGATTGGATCCTTGGACCCCGTGTCACGCGAGTACCATCCCAACTCCAGTTGTCGATTCCCCTAGATAAAAAAAAAAATAGTGGTTCTCATAACCTAAATAATGGTCCATAGTTAATAAATTTACTATATGATTCATGGTCCATGTGTAGGGCCCTACAGAAAATTACTTTACCTTACAAGCAATATATTGTGGCCATTTCAATATTTGTAACATTGACGATGGTTCTCGTGGCCTATACCATGGCCTATAAACTAATTTTAGGGCCTAATACCATATTAATTTTCTATGGGGTTGATGGTCCATGCATATTAACCTAGACTGCTACATATGACCTACATATGGAATATCTAGCCTATATGTAACAATTCCCTATATTTCTCTTGAGTGATTATTAAGGCCTTGTGACATCACATAATCTTTAAAGAGTGAATCTAATTTCAACTACAAGTGGGATATGTTGGTAATTTTTAGATCTATAACACCAAAAATGAAAATTTTCCTACCAATTTCAACATGCTAGTAATTTTCATTCCATCACCCTTTCTTCTCATTGTTTTCCCCTTTTTGTGAAGGGTGACTCAAGTGGATTCCAATGGACAACAATGACAACAAGAGAGCATAACATACCACACACATTCCCATAGCCAAGGCCTAGAATATATTGCAAACTAATGAGTTGAGTAAATTCAAGATGCAATTACAATAATTATTAGACAAAGGGTTCATATGACCAAGTGCATCACCTTGGATAGAACACATATTGATAGTCAATAAGAATGATGGAACCTTTTGTATGTGCACTGGTTATTCAATGTTAAATAAGGTGACAATTAAGAACAAGTACCTCTTACCCAAATTGATGATCCTCTTTATTAACTTAGATGGGAAAAGGTTTTTTCAAAGTTGGACTCAAGTTTTGGGTATCATCAATATATGAGAGCAAAGACTTGTCTACATTATTTAAGATGTTCCACCACCTGTCACCTTGCTGTAGACACATGTTAGTGCATAACACCGACTCAAACTGCGTGAAGAATTAGCTCTCCACCATCGTCATCAGTGCCTATGATCGGAGACGGTCAGGGAAGAGCTCTAGGTTAAACATGCCCGATAATGGCATGGTTAAGAACTTTACATGTATTGTTCCTGAGGAGTTGTTGTTAACACGAAGCTTTGGACCCAATCTAATAAAATACGAGGAGGAAGAATTTTAAAGTTAACCAAAATTCAAATAGCTGGTCAGGGCTGCTATATTCAACTTCATCAGTTTCATTTCATAAGTTTCCATGTGTGCCTTAAAACAGTGAGTGGAGGTGTCTTTCACCAAAATCCCGATTCCACTTTGATCCTTATTTGTTGCGCCATCGAAGAATCCCATGGGGGAATTACCAAATAAATTGGATTTATCAAAATTTTTACTTTTTCCGCACCTGGATCTATGACGAATTCTGTTAATGCTTTAATAATCCTTCTCCCAACCTCCTCTAGGTTCTGTATGTAGCCTTAAAAAGAGAATGGCATTCATGAAAATCCATAATCCTCATGTGACAATAAAGGGAATTGATTTTACCTTGGGATTTGTTAAAAACCAGAGCTTCAAATTTTCTTAAAGGGGTTGCAAATGCCAATTATTTTTTACTTGAAGAATGTTACAAATCAAAGTCCAAAGATCTTGAGTAATGCTGCAAGCTACTGCAAGATGTTGTATGGTCTCCTCACTACTCAAACATAATGGATAGGCTGAAGGTCCAATTCCACCCTTTTCTCTGTAAATATTCTTTGTTAAGACTTTATTTCGTAAGCATAACCACATAAATAGAATTGATTTTGGAGGAGCTTTGATTTTCCCTATCACTATATACCACCACTTCAAATCATCATCATCATCATAAAGATATATAAAGGCGTTATAGGCCTCTTTTACTATCACAATCCCTTCTGTTGTATTCTAAGTCCAAGCCAACCTATCTGGTTCTATAGACAGAGTGATCCCATTTTGGTAAATTCCCTGTATGTATGCATTCCATTCACTAGCTTGAGTTCATGTGAGTATGAGATCTTGTGCAAAGAGCCAAATACTAGAACCTGTCAAGTTGAAGATATTTGTCTTATGTATATATGCAAGATAATAAAGGCCTCGATTGTGTAGGTGTGGTAGCAGTTCTTCTAATAGTATAAAGCTAGATCCTCCACCTAGAAAAGGATTTAAGCCTAAAAGAACTCTTGTACCTGTACCAACCTTCCAAGCAATCCATCGCTTAACCACAGGTAGTGTAGTCAATAGATTTTTCCAGATAATGTAGGCTATTGGGGAAGCAAAGTGTTTCTTCCTCATCCATGATACAACATCAACTCCTTTCAAATATTTCCCAGGCCATCTTGAAGCGATTTGGAGTGCCATCGATAAGGGTGTAATAGGAATTGAATGTTGTTCTTGAGGAAATGACAACCACATAAGAACCAAATTACTTAAGTTTGTGTTACGTGATGGCGGAGATAAATGGGAAGCAGGTGTTTTCCTTGGTGGACATTGGTGCCATACATAATTTCATGAAGGAAGAAGTGGCTAGAAAGCTCAAGTTGTGGATTGAGCCTGGGAAAAGTTCCTTTAAAGCAATGAATTCAAGCATGGAAAAGGTGGTTGGAGTGGCTAGCCAAGTGCCTTTGAAGCTTGGTGAATGGACTAGTGAAGGGAGCTTCATGGTCGTGCCAATGGATGACATTAAAATTGTCCTTGGGCAAGAATTCATGAGGAAGGAGAATGCAATTCCTATGCCACAGTTGGATTGTTTGGAAATTCTTTTGCAAGCAAATTCCAACATCATGCCTATTGTGAGGAGCTAACAAAGAGTTGGGAAGGTCATGTCTATGAGAGTGACTGCTTCTATAGACCCGATTGCAGCAAACTCTCATGATGCAGCATAGACATGCCAAGAAAAAATAAGTTTCCCAAACGACAAGATGGCAGAACCAACTAGAAGAGATTCCATGAAACATTTAGAAGAATGATTGGATGCAGTCAGGAGGATTGTGAAGTCGGTTATGAAAGGAAGGCTTACTGAATTCTACTTGGCTATGCAGGAAGGAAAGAGTCGAAAGATGAGATGCACAACAATGACCCAAACATAGGAAGGGGCACCAGGCAGTGGTGTGAAAGCTTTAGATGCAGGCGAGCATGAATGGATTAACAACCCAAAAGCATGATGATTGTGGGAAGAAGGTGATGGGAAGATTGGTGGTAACTTCCCTCTTCTACTATACTTGAGTAGAAGGTCTGCAGAACAACCAAGAGAAGGTAGTGATTTGGGAGATGACCAAGGGATCCATCCTCCATTTCTTTCTCATTAGGTAATTGTGGCACAATACCACTACCTTTGGCATAGGTAGATGGGGCCTCGAGTGCCTTAAGTAGGAGGCACACCAGAAGCAAATCCAATAGGTGCTTTGACAACAGGTCTAAGTGACAAGGTGGGTGAAGTAGCATGCTTCTCCATGATGACGACATAGGTCATTGATTTGTGAAGAGTTCACGCAGTGGCATTGGAATGGAAAAACTCAGGACTTAGAATTGATGGCCTGATTAACCAGACAATTGTTGCGATATGGGGGTAGATTGAACATGTGGACTTGCTGAATATGTGGACTTGTGATTGTCGCCCGATTGAAGCTCTTGAGAATTTAGCCTCCCTTTAACTTTCCTGAAATGGATGGGACAAGGAAGATCGTTGTTTTCACTTTGAAACTGAGCACTTCCCCGCACAGTTTCCATTGGCCACGGTTGCATCCCTACGAGAAACATGTGTGCGCACTGTGCCCCCGAGCTTTACCAAAAATCCAAGGGATTTGGGGAAGTTCCCACTCTGCCATCCTCCATGCATCTAGTTAATGAGTTAGATCAAGAATCTAGACTTTCTATCTAGAACTATATTGCATGAGCCATTTTCCCCAATTGCTCAATCATCGACTCGACACCTTCCTCTAGCACATGGTTTAAGATTCTTGGGATTTATTAATATGAAGACCACTGATACTACTACACTTATAATCCCAGCTAGCTATCGATTTTCAATATGATTGAGAATATGAAACAGCATCTAGTGAAGGAAAATGCTAAAAGATGGCAATTTTCTTAGAATGCCCAGTGACCACTCTTGCGTTCGACTATACAAACTGGGACAAAAATGTTTTTGTAATCTTGATTTTTAGAATGACAGTGCTACTTTACCTTTCGATTTTGTTGTCCTTATCGGTCGATCTTGAATAGAACATGAACTTCAACCATCTATGCATCTCCTCTCTACTTGGTATCCCTACTTTTTACTTATGATTCACAACTCATCCTCTACTCCGTCATACCACAGAGTTAGTATGTATAACAAGATCTAGGGGGAGGGCTATAGAGAAGGAGTAACTAGGGTCCTTAATCAGCTATTAAGAACAAAATTTTCCTAGAGTCAGATAGTTCTCTTTGCTCAAACCATAGCATAGCATGTAACATGTAAGTAGCGCTTAAACTTATTCTATCCCAAGTACGTGTGGCATTCATAGTGTTGAATGAAAAATTAAAACATATATTGTTTTCATTGGAATTCAATTCTATTGTAGGGTACACAATTAGAGTGACAAAGAAACTTGCTATTGGTTTTCAATCCAATCCAACTTCTTTGTTGAACTGTTCTCTCTGATAGACTTGCTAGAAGGAGGATTATAAATGGCATAGGCAACGTAGTTGTTTGATAGAGGTGCATGAAAGTGAATTATGGTCCTCAATTCAACGAAGTAAAAAAAATTTACCATTCAGATTCTTTCCCTTCACCTTTTTTACTTCCTTTTTGCATACATCTCTATTGTTCACTAATTTAGCAGCAGATACAGACCAGACTCAACGCCCAATGTTTTTGGCTTCTAAAACAGTTTCTTCCTTTTTGGGCTTACATTATCATTTTTTCCATTGTTAAGTAGGCTATATTTTATGTAGGCTGGAATTTATATTAGTATGAAAAACACTAGTGATTTACAAAGATTGAACTTTTCCAAAAATAAGCATCGCGTTGCTTTTAGAAGAGTTGAAGAACCCAATTCTTCATCGAGCTTGTATTGTTCGAAGCAGCCTAGGAACCCGTTTTAAGAGGTATTAAATATTATTATAATGGTTAAAAGTTGGATTGGAATTGGGCTAGCAAGCTAACTATAGATGCACTAATGCAGAAAGAAAGATCTATAAAATTAGTTATGGAAATTCACACTAAACATCTGGAAAGTGGATTTTCTGTGTGTCTCCTAAGTTATGTTTCACTAATAAATTCCTCATGTTCAGGCAAATCATGAAAGAGTAAAATAGTATTAATTTTGGTTGTAAGGATGAAAGTTGGATTAAAATGGGGTTAGCAAGTTAATTGTATTATTATACTAGTTAAAAGTTTAAGAGGCGAGATCAATTTGGGAAACTACTGAGATGGAAAAGGTGGCATAGTGCCTAGAGATTGAGCTGCTAGATCGGGTTGAAATATGGTTGTGTTATATGACATATATAATGTTCAATGCCACCATATCCACTGCAAAATAAATCCTCTCGACTTTACTATGTAAATAAACAATGAAATTTTGATGTACTAGTACATTTTCAAATGAAAAGAATGACTTGTTTTTACATGTCAGCATTGAAGGGTTCAATATCTCATAGCCAATATCTCATATCCCTTCAAAGTGAAATGGGACCCCACCCTTCAAATTTGATCCGTCACGGTCAAAAATGCTGGAGAAAAAATTTCCCCCGTTTTTTGAACCAAATGGGTTTGCGAAGAAAGACATGTTGCCATCCCTGTGGCCTCCCTGCATATTTTCAAATTTTCCTCCCTGTTTTAAAGAAAATTATACAGCATGTTGTTCAAATTCCAATAAAGATTTTAGATTGAAAAACTAAAAATTACGAACAACGAAAAAAGAATAACGGGAGTGGTCCTTTCGATGATCCCTTTTTCACGAGACCATTTGGAAGCGCTTTTGGGATGGGTAGCATGTTTGGGCTAGAAGGATTCTTCGGCAAACATAATGGTTTCCTTGATGACCATGAGTATCAGAAGCCACAGGTAATTCTACACAGAAATTGATTTATCATTAGGTTAATTTGATTTTGTGACTACACTGTATGGGCCTTGATTTCTTAATTTATTGTTTCTATAGAAGTGGGAGGGATGGTCATTTTGTTTTTCCATTTGAGGAAGGATTTCATAAATGTATACTAAGGATAGAGAATTTAATAACTATGGATGGATATTATGCATCCTGCTCAAAGGGTTCCTGGGATTGAAGAGCTGCCTGATGATCCTGAGGATGGACATAATGGTTCGAGTCAGGATCCCATTGTTGAAGATCCAGATGAAGACCAAGGCAACATGGGTACAAAATTTCTCTGTTTTCTAAGGAGCACAGGGGTCTTGCAAATCAAAGGCCGGATTTTTTATTTTTATCTTGCTGGAATTGTCATTCAGTTTGGATTTGATGGTTAAACCGTGGTAGTCATATTCCCACCAAGGTTCAATTCATTGGAGAGATGCCCTTATCTATTTGTGGGCACTCTAGAGTTCTTCCTTCAAGCCCTGGTGCATTGTAATGCTTTCAAACTTGAGGAAAGGCATGGTTGCTACATTTGACTATAAAAAAAGTAAAGTGGCCTAGGGTTTTTCCTTTAGGTTTAAGGCGATACTCATCGGATTAAAAAAATGTAAAAATTAGAAGGGCATGTCCCCGTGTCAGATAAAAAGCGAAAATCCAGAGTTTGTTCAGGGCATCCATTCCTAGAGTCTTGTAACATTTTTTAGTTCATTTATAGTATCAGTTGATGGAATGGATTGTTTTTTTAAACTGTAGGACATAGAACGCAGAGGCAGAGGGGGAACCAGAGTGTAAACCAGGGAACCAACAATTCTTATCCAAGGCAGACATCATCTCAAACCTTCTCATTTCAAAGCTCCAAAATAACCTATGGAGGACAAAACGGGGCATACTATACATCCTCAACAACCAGGAGAATGGGCCCTGATGGGGTAGGACAGTGCATTAACCATTTTACCTTCATGAGCAAATTTTATGAGTTCAATTTTTATATTTACTTTATATATTAAAAAATATATATATATATTTTGGCTATCAGTGATTTCCAACATTACCAGTTAGTATTTTATATGCTAATCACAACACTGTATAACGACTTTAAATAGGCTATGCTTACAGAAACAAAATGGCTTTTATTCTAGGAAACAAAATTTGAAGAATTTGGAATAAAACAAACTCTGAACCTTTAAAACCATGCATGCAAAATTTCTAGAGATTAAATGACTAATAAGCACCTCCATGGACAAGTAATAAACTTAGGAAACTCACCCAAAGTGGGATCATAAAAGTTCTCCATTAGAGGAATAATGCTACTTTTCCTAGAACCATTCCTACCAACCACTGCTACAGTTGTTCTGGAAGGTACAGTAAAATAAAATCCACTCAAGATTGGCATATCAAGACGTGACAGGTAGCTAAAATATACATTACAAAACTCAATATCTCCTTGCACCTCATTTAAAATTTTTCCTTCTCGAGTATTTCTTGTAGGAAACCTGCTTATCATCTCAAAAAGCCTATGTGTTGCAATCCTTCCTTGTTCAAATTAATAAAAGTTTGTGGCTTCTTGATTCAAGCCGCTATACCAATAAGAACTAGAGATAAGATCATGTGTAGAAAGTAATATCCAAATGTTCCAAATCTTGAGCACATGATCATGTGCCCAAGAATCTAGAATGCATCCAGAAATGGTACTAAGAATGCACAAAATCCAAATGCAATTCAAATACTATAGTAAATTTTAATTCATATAAGTACAACGCTTACAGGCCACTCGGAATTATTGCAAAAAGAGCAGTGATAACTTCACCGCCACTGGCTTTTCCATGTGAAATAAAGAACCTCCCAAACCAAAGTTGTAGTGCACAAGAACATATTGCAAGCCCATATATGTAAAGCCAATTCCAAGCCCGTGTACAAGACTTACTTGTATACCATATCTTAGTGTAGCTTGGAGTGAATTTGCATATGAATGCTTTCCTAACGTCTCATTTGTGAAGGCATACAAAGTCTGTATGTAGCCAATTGCTTGTGCCAACCAGTAACTTAGCATTAGCAACCCCTGTGTAAAATACTAAAAATTCCATTATATTAGATGTATTCAGTAGAAAACTTAGAACTAACTTAAAAGGTACTAATAGGAACAATCATCAAAAGTAGTAGATAAAGAGATAATCGTGCCTCACCATTTTAGTTTTAGCATGCCTTCTAGCACAAGCAAGTTTTTGGGGGGAATTTAACAAATCAAGATTAGTCCACTTCAAAATGAAAAAGGAATACATTGCATTGTGATATCAATCATAAGCATTAACATATTTTAAGTTACTAGGATACAGGTGCAGATTCGGATATGGATTTGCCAGAATTTTAAAAAAATACATTTGGAGTTAAGTTTTTTGATGAGTGCTATGGAACTGCCACATGTTTCATAGGACCTGAGGTAGGCATTGTTACAGTCCTCATCTTTGTTGGTCCCCAGTTTCCCTATTTCAAGGAACATAGATTGAATCTCTGCTACCAACAACTAGTGTTCATAGTTACAGAGGTTCTTTGTGAGTTCCTTGACATGAGTGGTCAGAGAGATTCGTTTTGAAAAATTGGGTACTTGGGTACTTCTCAAACTGGCATTAGAGTTCTTCGGTAGGTGAACTTCATGGTGTAGCCATTGAGGTCTCGGAGCTATAACAATTAGTAGTGTAAGTGTGAAATTGATGGTAATCCAGAGCCTTCAATGAGGAAGTATGGGACTGTGTAACTAATACCTAAGGTGAGCACAAAAAACAAAAAGATAACAAGGAACTACTAGGAGCATTGGTGGAGAATGATCGTGCTTAGATTGTGTCAAATATTTCATAATGATTTCATAATGCTGAGAGTATTACTTCAGGATGAGTTTATCTGAACCTCTTGTGCTTGATAGGTTCCCTCATTGGCAAGCATGTTTATGAGTTAAAATTTCTCTATACTTGCGTAAAACTTCTTGTTTTAATTTTGAGGTCAATGATTTAGATTTAGTAATGATTCTTGACACGTCAATGCATGTGGGGAGGCCACTCCATTCATAATGTCAATGATAAGCTTGGAGTCACATGCAATTGTGATGTCTCGAATCTCTAATTTGGATATTAGTTTTTGGCCTTTACATAAAATGTGTGCTTATGCAATATTGTTCATGGTTTTCCCATGTCCTCGAGGCTCATGCAAAATTAGTCTTTTCTTTCCTATTGGGTCCCTAGTGTATCCTGCCCTAGCTCCGCCTGGGTTTCTTTTTGCTTCCCATTCAAAGAAGAAGACACTACCAGAGAGAGTGGGTTGAACTGGGGGAAGGATCTCAGATGGGGAGTCTAAATATTGAGTCCACTCCTCGAGACCCAGACCTTTCACCTGTTGCAACTACTTAACTGTATGATTGATTGCCTCATTTTGATCTTTTGCATCAGGTCTTAATTGTTTTACTAATGAACACCTTTTCTTTTATGGCTTCCCTTCCTACATTGAGTTTTCCTTTATGGAAGATGATCTTATTCCTGGTGTTCCAAATTTTTCGAGTGACAAACCTTGGAATCAGATTCCATAATTTGTGAATCAAATATTTTCCCTTGAGAGAGCTTGGATAGTGATTATTCCAGGTGAGGAACAAGTCTTTCCAACCTTCTGGGTTTGTGAGATCCTGTGTGCTGGTACTAGCCAAAAGGGTCTGCCATATTTCTTTAGCTTTTCTGCCATGTGAAAAGATAAAAAAAAATTCTTTATTCTCTAGGAGTAAATCACATCTAGAAGGCCTAGATAAACCTCTATAATTTATCTGCTACCAATGGTTTGTTGTGAAATAGGAATGTAATGTGCCTAAATGAAATGGCAAACCAACACTACAAATATTGTTTTGACCTAAAAGTAAAAGAAGAAATATAATAGATATGAAGCTCATAATAGCATAAATAAGAGCTAAAAGCTTAAAATCATAGTTATCAGAACCGGACCGGTCATTGAACCGATCGACCTCAGGAACTAGAACCAGAGCAGAACCAGACAAAAACCGGAAAAAAATAGGACCACAAAACTGGTTAACCAAACTATACATCAAATATTCAATATTCATGTGCATCCATCATAATTCAAACCATTATACACAAATATGCAAAGTTTCTCATGTATATAGCAAGTAAGAGTGCAAACAACTAAAATAGCACTAAGTGCAATCCATATTTGAACCAAAGTACATTAATAAATAGCCTATAAACCAGGGATTCTTCAAAAATTAGTTTTGAGGCTACCAACATCAATCTGAACAATCAGTACCACCAACATCAAGGTAGATAGTGTAAAATTAGTCACAGCAGATCTAATGAACAAGTAAATCAATCACAACAGATGAACATAGAAAATATGGTGTAAAACTGTGCAAAACATGCAACAGTGCTAAATATCCCAATGAGGGTGAATAATTACAATACGATACAGTAACAATTACTGAGCAATTCGAATCGATTAAGGAGGTCATTCGAATTACTGAATGGTGTAGCTTGGCTCCAACTAGGAGTCCTCATCATCAATCAATGGTGGTCATCAATGCACAAGAACCAGTCATCCAGGTGTCAATCTGAGTCTGACTGAGTGTAACTGAAGTGTGTAGCACTGATATAGGGAAGGAGACTCAATGGAGGGCGCATGGGAGGCTTAACTAAATTCAAAACAAGTCATCTAGTCAATCTGTAGGTCCAACAGAGTGAAACAATCAGTCAGGAGTGAAACTAGCCTTAAATCAAGGAGAATCGGAGCTAACTTAGTGTAAACTGAGTGGGTAGGTGAAGAAGTGCGCCCTTCTCTAGCAGTAGGTGAGAAGTGGGTGCCTTCATGGCTAGGAGGGATAAAACTCTGATGGAAGAAGCTCCTGGGTGCTAGAATTAAGTGGATAAGGTGCTGGAGGCATCAACCTGGTGACTAGGATGCATGCAAAATGCATGCAAACCCTAGAATTTGCATGCAAACCCTAATTGCATGCAAGACCCTAAAAGTGATGATGTGGATATCCGAACACCCCCCCTCAAGCTAGACTATGATGTAAAAAATAATAATGTAGGGCCCTAGTTACTAAGACCAAAGGTCACCCCAATACAATAATAATCCAAACTAATAACAGTCAATAAACCGAGGAAATAGGGAAAACCTCATGGGAAAAATACCCCCCTCAAAATAGACTGTAGCACACCAAAAGATTTAAGTGCTCCAAAATCAAGTAGATATGTCTGCAAGTATCTTACTCTTGGGAGTAAATGGATCAGGCTCCAAAAACATGTGCTTGAATTCTCCATCAATGGATGCAAGCGAATGTGGAGAATTTAAGAACTTGCTCTTCATACCGAAAATGGTGAGAACAAATCTGAAAATATAAGGATGATCCTGGAACCTATGATTCGAACCAAGTGAGGTAGGAATAGCTCCAATCAGATAAAATAGATCTTGAAACTTGAACTTCTTATCAATATAAGTTAAATCAGCTCCAAAAATAGATGAATGGTTTCTTGAGATCTCCTTTGAACCAGCAAGGGTGAGATCAAAACCAAAATCAGCAAAAAGTGCATGAGAATTGAACTCAAGCGAATGGTAGTGCTCTTCATCTTCATTAAAAATCTGAGAAACTTTGCAAATGATAGAACATAAGTCTATAGGAGGCATGCAATCAAGGAGGGCGAATGCTTCACCTCCAAAATCGGATTTTACCTCAAAAACTTCAAGTAGATCATTATTCTGCATGCCGACAAACTCATGTGAAGGAGAGGATTCAAGAACCTCTTCGGAATCTAGAGTATGAGCTGGTTTATCTTGCTCAGAATTTGAAATAGAAGACATTGAGAGAGTGAGTTTTGAATCTACAGTTTCTTCTACATCTTGAACAATTGTTGAGGCCAAGACATGATCGAAAAGAACACATAAGGAGATCTCACTGGGCTTGTTCTCCAAAAGGCTAGCATGATCCTCTTCTTCCTGCTTTCCAAATTCTCTGTCAATTTGGACCCATAGATCACTTGGATTTTCAGCAGTATTACTGAGGTAGTGCATACAAGGAGACATAGCAAGACACATTGCTCCAAAATCTCTGTCACGATCATTGAGCCAATCATTCTCCTCTTCATCGGAATCAAAATCTCTTGTATTACCAATGAACATATCAAAAAGACATTGTCTCTTCAAGAATGCAATCATCTTTGGTTTCCATTCATCATAGTTGAATGGAGTAAGAATATTTTGTGAAGAAGAAGTCTACATCTTTGCATTAGCGAATGCACATGGAGGAAGTAAGAAACCTGCAAATCACACACAAACAAACATTATGTTTTCAGCCTTGCATGCGCATGAGCGAATGCACATGAGATTTTCCATGCCGCTGCTAAAATATATTGGTGAACAATTCACTCAATCTTCATGTAGAACACCTATAGAAAAGAAATCTTGTACCTGCCATGGATCTAATACCATGTAAAATTAGTCACAGCAGATCTAATGAACAAGTAAATCAATCACAACAGATGAACATAGAAAATATGGTGTAAAACTGTGCAAATATGCAGCAGTGCTCAATATCCCAATGAGGGTGAATAATTACAATACGATGCAGTAACAATGACTGAGAAATTCGAATTGATTAAGGAGGTCATTCGAATTACTGAATGGTGTAGCTTGGATCCAACTAGGAGTCCTCATCATCAATCAGTGGTGATCATCAATGCACAAGAACCAATCATCCAGGTGTCAATCTGAGTCTGACTGAGTGTAACTGAAGTGTGTAGCACTGATATAGGGAAGGAGACTCAGTGGAGGGTGCATGGGAGGCTTAAATGAATTTAGAACAAGTCATCTAGTCAATCTAGAGGTCCAATGGAGTGAAACAGTCAATTGGGAGTGAAACTAGCCTTAAATCAAGGAGAATCGGAGCTAACTAAGTGTAAACTGAGTGGGTAGGTGAACAAGTGCACCCTTCTCTGGCAGTAGGTGATAAGTGGGTGCCTTCATGACTAGGAGGGATAAAAATCTGATGGAAGAATCTCCTAGGTGCTATAATGAAGTGGATAAGGTGCTGGAGGCATCAACTTGGTGACTGGGATGCATGCAAAATGCATGAAAACCCTAGAATTTGCATGCAAACCCTAATTGCATGCAAGACCCTAAAAGTGATGATGTGGATATCCGAATAGATAGAGGGGTTGGTGTGCTTGATTAAATGCCAATCCCATGCCCTCATACATGATATAATCCAGTGGAAACATTGCAATCCTGAAATCATAAAAACTGTTAAGCCTGCTGAATTCTGAATGGGATAACAAATTCTACCTTTTGCATTTGAAGTCCGATGATGTTGGAACCACTCTCAAACATCCTGAAACAATTAATGTTAATGTTAAAAAATTAAGTAAAAGGATAGAAAATGAAATATAATTTAAGTAAAAGGATAGAAAATGAAAGATAAAGACATTGTTCTTATCTTTCATTTTCTATCCTTTTACTTTATGAATTTAATATTACCATTTAATAATGCCAATGATGACTAGGTCTAGTGTTTACCTTTGTTCTCTACCTTTATATAGCATTAGTAGGGACCTAGCATTAGTTCCTCTCCCCTTATCCCCTCTCACTTGATCTTTTGTCTTTTTTAAGAAAAAAAAAATTGAAAAAATCACACCCCTGTATGGCCTATATGGAATCGGCCGGTTCCATGCGGAACCGACTGGTTTTGAGAAAAGAGGCTGGTTCTGTACAAAATTGGCCATTTCCAGTTTTGTGCAGCGGTTTAGACCACTCAGCCTCATAAATCAGTCAGATTGGTCGGTTTTGTCAAACCAATCCAGTTCTGATAACACTGCATAAAATAAGTATTGGAGGCACTTGCACAACCAAGGGGATTGCACCTGCAAATTCAAATCTAATGTAAGGAGAGCTATCTAAAAGAAACTCTGATGATTAGATATTTGAAATAAAATTTACAAAAGAGGGGAGAAATCACTATTTATGCAAAAAAAGAGAATGAAACCCTAACTTAGATATTTTTCCAATATTGAAGCACTGGAGGATCTGCCCGTGCTTTATTTTCAACTTGTTGGAAATGTCCACTTAGCGGATACTCCAAAAAAACCATTTATGTAACATTGTAAAGACACATTAAAAAACATAAAATAATAAATAAAATAGGCAAAGCATGGGGCCTTAAATCCCTATCTTTTGCCCATAAAATACCCCCTCTCCCCATCTTAAATTGCACAAATAAAAATTTCTCAAGCTGTCTGGATTTCTAAATTTGTGAGAGCGATTTGGAGCAAAATATATAAAAAAAATATGGATTCTCTATATTTCTGGTTCAGGGTGTCTATTTTCCTTAATATTTAGTTTTTTTGTATATTGTTTCCCCATTTTCAGATCCTAACTTGTCAAAAAATCTGTTGGATCCATCTCCGTTTGATGCAAACATAGGACCAAAATAAGTCAATGGTATTGACTCTTGAGATGTACATCAAGCAATAATGGCAAAGCGCGGGTGCGTAATGCATCCCCTGAAAAGTATAAAGGGATAAATTAGTCATTTAGTAAAAGGACAAAAATTAAACTCATGTTGCTGGAAGATTGATTAAATCATGAGTGGAACCAATAGAGGAAATAAATTTATCCTGGTGGCTAGTGGTGTATGTCCCTGAGAACTATACACATTGATTATCCAAGACCACATTCACTCCTTTATTGTTTGTAACATAAACTTTGTCTTCGATGATATAATTTTCCACTATATGTTCTATATTGTGTATGACACCTTCACATTGAATGTGTTTGTTGCCCATATGGAGGCCCAATCTTTAAAATTTTTCTTTGGTTATTTTTTCAGTGTATGGTGACTTGGTAAGCAGACCTGCACCCCTAAAACAAAACCCTAAACTATGAATAAAACTTTGATTAATAACCAATTAAAACAACATATAAAAAATGCTAGATCTACTACAAACACATCAATTTGAAATCTGAGCATCAAGCTTAATTTGCAGCACTCCATTACATCACTCTATTAACTGAAAGAAAGAATTGCAATGTAATAAGCTCAATATTTGTACTGTCTGACCATCTCCACCAATAATTGTGTATCCCTACCCACCACAGGACATCCAAAAAGTTCTCATAGCATTCAGGGACAACATTTGTTTTTGTCAGCTGTAACATTTTGAAATCCGACTTTTATAAAAGGCCTCAACTCCAGAAATTGTGGCTCAAGTTGAGATTCAGATCCTCTATAGCTGCAGAAAGCTCTTCTGCAACTATTCTAAGATCAAGAATCTTCTATAATCTATTCAAGAAAGCGAAGAGGTCATTCTCTACCTTCTTCAAATATGATTCCAAACATATATCTCTCTATTTGTTAGGAACTTGTCTATCACAAATAATCCTTGTTGAAAGACTAAGAAAGGACCTTCTAAGTTTTACTGTTTGATGATTGATCTTCTTCTAGCTACCTAGATCTATTATTTTATATAAGTGGATACTAAATCCTAACAATACCTCCCATATATTTGATACAATACTGCCAATAAAAATGATTAGGTGCCAACCTCTTCCTGCCACCATCAAAAGTGATTGCCATTAGAGTCCCTAGCCAAGGTCACAACACTAGCTTTATTGCTACTGTAGAACTTTGGGCCTTGGATGATATGAGAGACGCCTATTCTTTGAATCCCTTGAGAGGCACCATAACACTTAACAAGATTGCAGAAGAGGGCTCTATTATAGCAGACCTTTTACTGCTTGATACCATTAGGTAGGTTTTTTAGGATTAATAGGAATTGAGGATAATGTTAACTAAACATTTCTTCACTATTTACAGTCGTGTAGGACAGTTAATCCTGTAATAGTCAATTGTCCTGATGCACTTCTTTTATGAATTAGAGATTCCATATATAGTGTTGCACTACATAGGACTTGATGTCATATCCACTACATCACTATATTTGCTTACTGTAATCTTTTGCTTTAAAGCTCTTTGAAAATGTCGCTCAGAATGGAACCTTTTTTGTTCCCATATGACCACTTGCTCTTATGGGTGGTTTAATAAAAAGCTATCTATCTATATCTCTATTCAGTCATATTGACCACTTCTATTCACATTTTGATATTGATATAAATTTCTCTCTACCTTAGCTTTCTCAAACTCTAGTTACGTTGTTGTTGGTAAATTAAGCTTCCAGTTGTATTCTTCCTGCTCTCAATTATAAACCATTAGTAAAAGGTAAGAAAAGTACTTCTTTGTAGAATTAATTTAATATAGGATCATTTTTTCCCAAAGAAACATAAGATTAGCTACACATTAAAGAACATTAATCTTCTGCAGTCTTGGTCCTTAGAAGTGTTAAAATATTTAACGCCGATTTTTGTAGAGTGAGGCATTTTTTTAAAAGTAGAAGTGTGTTTTCAAAGCAAGTGCATTTACATGCAAGAAAAACAAAACAAAAAAAAAGATAAAGGATCAACTTAAGATAGGACAACTTATTTTAGGCAAAGATGAGGATCTATTTCTATCTTCAGTGACCAATTTTAAAACAATTTTCTATGTTAAATATGTATCATTTTCAATAGAAAAGACATATAAGTGACTTTCTTTATATTTCTATCTTTAGTGACCAATTTTAAAACAATTTTGTATGTTAAATATGTTTCATGTTCAATATAAAAGACATAGAAGTGACTTTCTTCCTTTAATCATGTTCCTTGTCCTGTGCAAATGTGATCTGAAAATTCTAACATGGTATCCTAGCTTGTGAGGAAGAAAATTGAATTTCAGGGTCGTGTAGACTCTCCGGTGGGAGAGCACTAGACGTGTTGAGAATGATGAGAAATTATTATATGTTGAGTACAGAGAATGTTTGAGTGTAGCATCTGAGATTCTAAGCTTTTGAGTGAAACAATCAGTTTTTCTCATGTCTGACCTACTTTTGTTTTGGTAGGAGAAAATTGGAAACACTCCACTAAAATAACACAGGGATGGTGCTCTATCAAATGCAAGTATTGTTTTGACAAAGATGCGATGTCCAAATTGCATTTATGCCATCAAAATTCACCTAGGACTTGCACTTGCTAACCTTCCATTGCCTTGTATTAACACGGGCTTGTTTGAACATAGGGAAGCATGCCCAGTGGGGTTTTCTTGAACATGGTTCATCATCATGGCAGGCCCTCCACATTCTAATGACCAACCAGTTGAGATAAAATCCATTTCTTGATTTCTACATGCCAGTTATTGGATTCTAAAGGTTGATTTTAAATTATAGAGGTCCGATCTGTTTTGCATTATTGGGCCAGCTGTTTGATTTTTGTGCTAGTAGAATATTAAGAGGAGGTTTGATTTTTTTTTTTTGACAAGATGCTTCCTCTTATCACAAGGTGGAAAGCATGCCCTTCTTCAATCTAGGAATATTGTGTAGCCAACAGCAGCAGCCAGCTTACAACACTCAAGGAAGATCTTGATCTAAGAAGCTGTGGGTGGGGGGCATATATTCTCTTAAAGTTGCCTGAGACTTGCACCTACCTACGACCACTTGAGATGGCCCACTTTCATTGTTGAGATGACCAATGAGGAGCCAAACATGTCTTTGGGGGATTTGAACCTTGGTGAAGGGAATATCACCACCCTAGCTTAACCATTGAACCAAGACCCTGTTTATAGATTTTGAATATTTCATTGCCCAAGATTACAATTTTGAGGTTTAGACTGCATTTTTCATGCTTGGCAATCGATTTTTGCTGTTTAAATTATGTTCTGTGAAAATTCTTCTTTAGTGTATTTTTTGTGGAGTAGTTGTTTTGCGGTCTGATTTGCTGGGTAAGTTTTTCTTTGGTTAGACTGGTGTCCATTAGTTTTTCTAAATTCAAACTTGTGTCCAATAGTTATTATAGAGGTATGATCTGTCTCTTTACACTATTATTGATGTTTACAGCTTAGTCTTCTTTTTTACAGCTTAGTGGTATTCATTTCCTGGATTTTACATTAGACTTTATAGCGATGATTTTTGATACTGAAAGGAATCATACTTCACAAAATTACAAGGTTGACAAAAAAACGTATTCATTCTACATACCCATCCCAGATCCATTTTTAGGGACAAATTTATTTAGGGTATGTTTCCTAGTTGATTGTTGTTTGTACCCAGAGCTGATACAGCTCCAGGCCTTTCCAAGAAGAAAATTTAGTCTCTTATGAAAAGTCCTTAACAAAAATTAATTGAAAAATGCAATCAAGTGAGCTTGACAATATAATGTTGGGCACATTTTGAAATCCTAATTTGTAGTCATCCAGTATTACTTGTATTACTTGTCTTCTTTTTTACAGCTTAGTGGTATTCATTTCCTGGCTTTTTCATTAGACTTTATAGCGATGGTTTCTGATACCGAAAGGCATCATACTTCACAAAATTACAAGGTTGACAAAAAAATGTATTCATTCTACATACCCATCCCAAATCCATTTTTAGGGACAAATTTATTTACGGTATGTTTCCCAGTTGATTGTTGTCTGTACCTAGAGCTGATACAGCTCCAGGCAATAAGATGCAGGAAATAAAATGATTTTTATGCATAGAACTAATGCGGCAATCAAGGGCTATGGTAGTGTAAGGCCTGTAGGCCTCCTCAAGTATATTTTGGTGAAATCATTTACTTTTGAGTCACCAGTATCCTGTAACATAAATGAAAATTGACCAAGGGGATTCATATAAACCTTAAATGAGTCTTAAACTCAACAGCAGAGATACCCCAAGCCAATGATATTTGCACAGTATGGATATATGGAGCATGGTTATGCCAAAAAAGAGGACCTCCAAAAGCATCTTGGGGACAATAGAATTAACATCTAGGTGAATCTCTAGCTGTACCAAAGGTCCTGTGGGTTCCCTCTTGCATGGTAAGGGGTGCCATTTGCTTTCCTTTTTTTTTCCCTAACCCACAATAATTTTATAAGTATGCATTCAATTCATTGATTTAGAGTTTGGAGCAAGTAGTACAAAGCTGAGGAAGATAGGTATGGCAAAGTGGAAGGATGATATACATACTAGTCTTCCACATAGGAATCTATTGGCCCAGAATTCCATCTTATAATATCATTGGATCAATGCTTGAAAGTTGAAACCATACCATTACTAGTTTCATTGAGGACCAGCTTAATATAAAGAGTGTTTTCCACCCGCATTTGTTCCGTCCTTACCAGGTAACTATGCATACTCAGGTCGAGAGATTGCTCCATTTTCTTTTGCATTTCACAAGGTTGTGAAGCAACTCAACTAATGGGATAGGTTCAAAAAATCTCATCGCCGGTGAGTGATCCTTACGTAAAACCATGCCTCATTTCCGGTTATTAGGGGGAATTAAAAGCTATAAAAATGCTACATTATGGGCCTTGCTATACGCTATACTTCTAAAATGTCACTTAAGGATACGAGAATGTTATTTGACTTTATATCATGATGCATTATATGATCTTCAAATATTTTAGGAAATTATGCATAAGTTCTCCAGCGACCTCAAATGTTGAAGATATGCCGGCTCTTCTAACTCTGCTCATCCATAGACGTATAGTTCTGATATAATACCTTAGTCACCTTTTTGCTTTGCATAGAGGCTTCTATCTATGCTAATAGCCATAGATTGTTATGGCTATCATAGGATTTAATGCTCAGCCAACTGATTGCTCTTTTTGAAATTGGATTTGTCTTCTCTTTTTGAAATTGGATTTGTCTACTCTTTTTGAAATTGGATTTGTCTTCTTGTTTATAGCTTAGTGGTATTTATTTTCTAGCTTTTGCATTAGACTTTATAGCGATGGTTTCTCATACCGAAAGTCATCATAGTTACTAAAATTACGAGGTTCACAAAAAACATATTCATTCTATATACCTATCCCAGATCCATTTTAAGAACAAATTTATTCAGGGTATATTTTTCCCAGTTTATTGTTGTCTATACCCAGAGCTGTTACAGCTCCAGGCCATTCCAAGAAAAAAAAATTGTGATTTCTGTAAAATGTCCTTAACAAAAATTAATTGTAAAATGCAATCAAGTAAGCTTGACAATATAATGCTCAGCACATTTTAAAAGCCAAATGGGTAGTTGTCCAATATTACTATTACTTGTATGTTCAATCTTTAAAGTTAGTATTTGATCATGTATGTGATTTATCTATTGGTTTTATCCTTTCCATGGTGCTATAGTTTTAGTGTCAAAAGGAGATGCTACATGGAATCTTTGCACATACGATAAAGTTTTGAACAATATAATAACGAGTAATCGATATCAACTACCTTGTATTGATGAACTCTTAAAATTTGATCTCAATGTTCTTAATGAGTGTCTGCTGCAAGAGGAGACAATAGTTACTGTGAGGTTTTTTGCACAGAATTCATCATCTTCCACCTCAAGCAATATACGTTGAAGTGTGAAACCTGATTTGGATCTAAATAGTGATGATGAGAGTGAAGAAAATGGACTAGCCTTAATTTTAGATTAAAGGAAGACTGGATTAAGGGACATCTCTAGTAACAAAAACAATGGAAACAATGGTTCTTCTAGTGGATCAAAGTGAAATAAGCATGACTTTGACTTGTATGACGGTCTCTGTATGGATGGCACAATAGTTGTAGATGATTCTGTTGCTTCTCATGGAAATGTGCGAATAGTTGGAAATCAAGCCTTCTCCCCTGTAGACTTTAAAATAGCTGCTGAAATGATAAATCTAACTCCTTGGTCTAACTCTGGAGGACCAATTCCTACAGTTGCAATGCCAGCATATGCACCTTTAAGGATAGAATCTACATTTTATGTGGTTATTCCCCATATATTCTTCAATGTAGGGTGATGGTGAGGCATTCCTTCATTCCATGTAGATATCTATAGTCCACGTATTTCTTTCTCATTACCTACCACTACAACATTTTCATATTCAATGAAGTCACTTTTTTTTTCTTACAGTGGCTACCCATTTGGATTCATCTTTGCCTATTTTCCTATTGTGTCTGCATCTTTCTTGGACTCCATAGGTTCACACATTTACCCCAGGTGTTTTTTAGATTCCAACCTTGGTGCAATTCTTCCTCGCCATATATGGCTTCCTCACTTATTGAGATTGAAAAAAATGACAAAAATTCTAACTCCCAACAATGATAGAATATGGTCCAGGCGAAACTTGGATCTAAATTCTAGCCCATAGACCTTTGAAACAGAGTATAGACAAGAAAGAGTAGGCTCAAAACATGTGGTTGTTTTTTAATGTCTGTCAATAACATATGAGAAAACTAGGGTCATTTGGCAATCATCAACATCAACAAAGTACACTACAAGGAGAAGAATATCTATGAGAGAAATATTATTATCTTCAAGCAGCAATCCCATATCATTCAATTCACTTTTTAGATACAATTTCATTTTTATAACTATACATTTTGTCTCGTATATATACTTATATTTTAGTTTCCTTTAATTGCATTGTATGAATTATACAAAGCGTTGTATATTCCAAACAATAATGTCTTGTTAAACACCCCAAAGAATTTGTATGCCCTATTACATCCCAAATATTTGAGGATCTAGTGACAATATAGACTAGGCAAAGTTATCAGCATGCATCAATCCAGGAATGGTTGAATCATGGCAATGTAGCATGCCCTATAACTCAGTAAAAATTGGAAATGTTGTCACTACTGAAAACAAACTTTGTGATCAAGGAAGTGAATGAATGAATCATGGCAATGCAGCATGCCCTATAACTCGGTAAAAATTGGAAATGTTGTCACTACTGAAAACAAAATTTGTGATCAAGGAAGTTATGGATGCCTCAAAATCAGATCATTTAGTAATCATGGAGATTCCAATGTGTAATTGGAACAAAATATTTCATGTTTATTTAGAACTGAAAAAAAAAAAAGTATATTTAAGTGGTCATGCTACAGAATCACCTAGAAATCACCTAAGTAATGTTCAATTAAACCCATGTAAACAACCACATGGAAACTTCAAGCCCAATTTGTTTGTTGACTAGGAATTTCTCTCATATTACAAGAAAATCATTTGATCCTACACTTTCAATTTCCCATTCTCCTTTAAGTAACATGAAGTAAGTTATTTCCACATTGTGCACTTCAAAAAACTTGATAGAATGTGAAAATGTCTGGCTAACTATTTCCTATGTTTGGTTGGAGTCAAATAGTAATCTTGTGGTAGAAACAATCCTATCAAAGTTTTCCATTATTGTTGAACTAAAGTAGGTTCTATCAATTCCTAAGAATGAGAGGATTCTATAAAATATAGGTTATATTTTGGTAGATCTAGCAGTGAAAAGTAAATAAATCAGAAGAGAATTCTCAACACAGACTTTGACCTTGAAATTATTATGCACCTTCTCATTTGACCTTGACATTATTATGCACATTCTCAAAAGTAGCAATTTTTCTATAGGGAGTAGTTCTACTATATTTTTGAATATTTCAACTTCAAAGTTGGATTTGCTTTACATGATACCAATGCTTGTTGGAGTTCCACAAATCTCTTCCAACCTAGAACACTTAAGTCCTACTCAATGCACACCTCAAGAAGCAGCGATTTCATTACTATAATGACTTTTGATTTTTTTAATAATATTCTCACTTGTTGCATGCGCAGATGGAAGATGTAGGCATATGCTAGTGAATGACACTAAAACAGATTCCATTGTAGAGCTATTACACTATAACCAAGGCATATCCAGAACTGTTTCCTCATAAAGTTGCTTCATATACAAAGGTATGCAACTTCTATTGGCATCTCAACAAAATCTATCTTGGTCTTTCTTAGCATTTTAACTCATTAATGCAATACGGAAACACACCTAGGATTACTCTAGAACCACCATCTCTTACATGTGATTTCCATATTCTATTGGAAGGAAATTTTTATATTTTAGTTTCTAAGGCCCATGGTTGGTCCATGGTAGCCATTTTGTATCTTGACTATCAAATTTGTAGTCCATCTATTAAAGATAGGATGTCTTGGTCAAATAAGTTTAATTTTGTTGGGTGCTTCCATTTGATTATTTAATTTATTTTGTTCTTCATTTTCACTTAACGGAAGGGATTTGATTACTAAGATATCAAGGCAAAAGCAAAATTAAGGGCTTTTAATTACTATGAAAATTATTTTGGTGTACCTTCAAACAACATTACTTGAGTAGCATCCCATGGCTACAAGCCTTCTATTACAACTATATTTTTGGTATGCATGATTCCTCACATAAGATGATATATTTCTTGTTTTCTCTAAAATGTGTAGCCTTTTGTACATTCTTCAATATAGACATAGGAAGGCATAGGAAGATAAAGATTGAGGCTTTAAATTTGTAAAAACCTTAACAAGTTCAACATATATTTTTATGCAATGTGCTTAGAATTTTATTATATCTAAAGTGAGAACTATTCAACATTGATCTCTATTTGGTTTAAGAGGGTATGAGAGATAAAACAATTTAGCATTTTACATATAGTTCTTGAAGATGAATTTGTGATAATGCTTGTTGGTATTGGATTCTTTGTTTAGTTCACAACCACACACATACAACTTTCCTTCAATCATTGTGTGGCATAATGTTGTCCTTACCACACACTATGCCTTTAACTTGCTTGTCTTTTAATGCTTCAACTAATGTTGGTGTTTTGACATCCTCAATACTTCCATGACTTAAATGCCCATTCAATCATTTTCCCCATGTGTATACTTATGTTTTTTAGGTCAAAACAACCACATGATATGCACCACAAGCTATTTCCTCAACTAAGGAATTATATATTTTCCTTTCCACATTAACAAGAAACTTACCATCAGCCTGGTGGTCTCCCAACTGACCATGAACAGAGCTTCCCATTGTAAATACATGTCTTGAGGTTTTTCAAAGAAATTGTAAGGCTGTTTCCAACAGCTACTTGACAGACATTGTGGTTAGCGAGGGCATCTACACATGTTGGAATAAGTCTTGGTTCCTTGTCCCCATGCCCAAGCCGACCCTTGTCATCCACATGACAAGGAATTAGAATGCTCACATAAAATGGTGGCAAATCATTAGCAGCATACTAGGCACATACTTTAATAAGTTTGCAAATCCATTCCTCATCATTAGATTCCGATGAATAACTAACCAGCGAAGGGATGGATCTATGGAATAAATTCTAACCAATCTCTCAAGCATTCTCCAATGTATAACAACCCTAAACAGATGCTCAACATACTAATTAGAGAGGGGATGGCCCCAACTAGACAGAACTCCATTGCTTGTTTGAAAAGCAACAGGAAAACTTGATACAACAGGGGTTTTTTTCGTATACTTTCTGGATTGCAATAAAAGGATGCCAATAAAAGGATGCTGCTACAGGTCTATCAAACACATGGTAATAAGACTCTAGTAGATGCCAAAGGCTGCTCAAATAGATCAAGATATTCAAACTGCCATTTCTTAGATTCTGCTAGAGATGAGATACTACTTCAAAGATATGTGCTTGTTGCCAAATATGAGCATAGGAAACTTGTGTGCTTCAATTTACCACTTCGTTGTAGTGCTTCTCTAGGCACACCGAGGATCTGATTGTCTCCTTGACTGATAAATGATACATTGCTACAAAATGGTTCTTGGACTGATGAAAATACTGGCATGTGTCCTTCAACTACATTTCTAGATGGTTGTAAAGTAAGACCCCACAAGTTTACAAAATTAAATCTGAAAACATGGCACTGCTACTACATACATAGATCCCTGCTCAAGGCACATAAGTTATGACCTTTCCTTTTTGATAACAAATCCAACAAAACCATCATGGAATCGTCTTGATAAATCTGTCCATATTTCTGTCTTCAGATCAACAACCAACAAGCATCTCAATTTTCTAACATATCTCACTAGAATACACACACAATTCACACTAGAAGAGATGGCTAATAAAACTAACCAAGGGTCAAAGGATGAGGGCATTCTAATAAAAATCCATCATAAGAATCTAAACTTCCTTCAATAAGCTAGATGGCTTCTTCAAGTTTAGAGTTCATGCCATGGAGATCAGCCAGTGTGAGTAGAAAAATAAAATAAAATATGGCATTTAGACCCTTTTAGAGACCACCTTAATAGATTGTATAATTGTTTTGGATATTCTGTTGCCTTATTATGGTAGATTTTTGTGCTTATCAGTGTGTTTTGAAAAATAAATTGGATTTTAAGCATGGTTGTCTTTGGATATTATTTTCTTTTCTTAGAATTACAAATGATGCAATCTAGATGTTCATATTGCTCCTCTCCCCAATTCTGAAAGGGTGCTAGCTCAATGGAAGAGCGTCTGCCTTACAAGCAGAAGGTTGGTGGTTCAATTCCTCTATGCCGTATTGATATTGCAATATTGATATTTTTAATAAAATATATTTTATTTTGATTTATTATGGCTATAGAGGGGGTTTCAAACCACCTTTGTATGTTTCTATGAGGTGGGTTCTAAATCGCCTTCATATGTCACTGCGAGGGGGGTTCAAAATTTCCCTTGTATGTCACAATGAGGGGGGTTTAGAACCTCCCTTGTAGGTACCTACGAGGAGGGTTTGTAGCCGCCCTCGTAGGTACCTACAATGGGGGTTTGTAACCACCCCCAAAGGTTTATAATAAGAACATTTAGGGGGAGTTTTGAGCCACCCCCATAGGTGTCTACAAGGAGGGTTTGGAACCGCCCCTATAGCGGTCACAAACCACCCCTTTAGGGGTTTCAAACTGCCTCTATAGACCTCTACGAGGGGGGTTCAAAGCCACCCCTATAAGACTCTACGAGGGGGGTTCTAAACTGCCCCTATAGGCCTCTACAAGGGGGGTTCCAAACTGCCCCTATAGGACTATACGAGGGAGGTTCACGACCGCCCCTATAGGCCTCTACGAGGGGGGTTCCAAACAGACCCTATAGGACTATACAAGGGGGGTTCACAACCGGCCCTATAGGCCTCTACGAGGGGGTTTGAAACCACCCCTATAGTCCTCTACAAGGGGGATTCCAAACTGCCCCTGCAGGTTTGTATGAGGGGGCTTATGAGGGGGGTTCACAACCGCCCCTATAGGCCTCTACGAGGGGGTTTGAAACCACCCCTATAGTCCTCTACGAGGGGGATTCCAAACTGCCCCTGCAGGTTTGTATGAGGGGGCTTATGAGGGGGGTTCACAACCGCCCTCGTAGGTATCTACGAAGGGGGTTCAAAACCGCCCCTGTAGGTATCTATTAAAGGGGTCTACGAGGGGGGTTTAAAACCACCTCCGTAGACCTCTACGAAGGGGGTCACAAACCGCCCCCAAAAGTCACTTTTGGGGGCAGTTCCAATCTCATCAAAAACCGCCCTTAGAGGGAAAAAATCTAACATCGGTGCCTTTAGGGGTGGTTTTTCCAAAACCACCCCCAAAGCCAAAAAACCCCCCCATAGGTCACTTTTGGGGGTGGAAGACAACCCCCCCTAAAGGCCAAAAATGTAGTAGTGGTTCCAGGGAGGCTCTGACGAAGAATAAGCAACATCGAGGACGATGTTGAGCTTAAGTGGGGGTGTTTGTAACATACCCCTTTGCTGAAAAAATTTTATGTTTGAAGAAGACATTATCTTAACTTTTATTGTAAATTCTTATATTTGGACAAGTGTCCAAGGATGACTGTAATTGCACAATATTATTATTTAAATAAATAAAATAGGAGACACTCACCCAAGGAGAACTGTTAAAAGAGTGTTTATTGACCCACTAGGTGGAATGGAATCTGGGGTAGAATGAAATGGACAAGTGGCAGCATCATGAGGCAAGTAACTAGTTGTTGGTATGCGACAACTCACTTGAATTGTGGTCATAGTGCCCTAAAAGATGGGACTGGAGCTTGAGGCTCATTTATTAAAAACTGACCACCAAAAAGACCTAGGCATCTTTTTAAGAGCCATCGAATTTGGACTGAGGTTCAACACTTTTCCTGACGAGGAAACTTACCTTATGGTTATGTTGTATGCACACAAGAGATTCGATGAGGGGAAGTCTAGTTTTTTTATCATGGTGTAAGTCTTCCTTATTACTGCTGAGTGCAAAGTTTTTACTGTTGATTGCAGAGTTTTACTGCTGAGTGCAAAGATTGAGGTGTGTGGCAAGTATCCCTTGATTGTTGGTTATACAACTTGATTGCCTTGCTTCTACATAGGGTCTTCTACCTAGTGGTTCAGTAAACAGGCTCTGGGGTCCAAAGAAGGAAAGTAGTTTGGCTGCTTCTTCTGGAGAAGGTTGGGAGGAGCAGGCCTCCTTGGGTGTTTTTCCACCCTATCTACAGTTACAGGTTCTAATTGCTAATTCATTTCCTAAGTAGTACCATTTGTTTCTATAGCTATTAAGTTAGTATCCATTAGTTAAATATTGATAATGCAGGAGTAAATGTTGATTTTTCTGATTTGTTTATGATGTTGTAAACTATTGAATAAGTATATGAATTGATAGAATAATTGCCTTCCCTGTATTTTTCCATGTATTGTTTTGTGTACTGTACTCTAGTATAGGGAAGGGATAATTAAAAATAGATAAATGATATGAATTGAAACAATAGACTAACTCTGTCATGTTTTTCCTTAAATTTCATTTTCTGCTATATTTGGAATTTAAACAATATCTTATACTCTCTGTCATAGAAGAATATCACTACATGTATACTATGTAGACATTAGAACAAGCTTCACATTCATAACCAAAGAGGTAACAGAAACTCAAACAGTTCTAGTTTTCTACTTAACTTAGAATTTAGTTACAAGTTAATTATTTTCTTTTAGCAAATATTGAATCTGTATGATCTTATCATACTCTCTTTTATTTAGTATTCAAACTCCACTTTAATTCTTTCATTAACAGTTATGAAATTTAAATAGTTGTAAAATAAACATAACAATACTTATAATATTCAGACAGTATAGTATCTCTATTTTTGCAGTAACAAATTAATATAGGGTTTAGTATAGTTCTGTAATATCAAACATTACCAACTTTCTTGAATTAAAACACTTATACAAACAAATAACTATGCTTAGGGACGAATGCCCACTTGTTAGAACCCTATCTATTCATTTCATAAAACATTAAACAATGTAATACATAGGAGTTACAAGATAGAATTCAACCAAATTAAGATCCCTTCTTATTTCCACAAGTCTCTTTATAAACCCATCATTTTTTCTTAAAGACACTAATTTCATTTGCCCAAGTTCAACATTGACGAGGACAGTCACGATTTCGAATAACCTGTACCAGGCATAATTAAAGACAAAGTAACATTTCGGTATCAACATCAAATAGTAGTGTTACCTTTCTAATGTAACCATTATTTGCAATGAACAAAATAAACAAGCCAAACTAGGTCTCAGTTTGTAAGTTCGACTCCTTAAAACCAAATAGACATGCCACAGTAGAAAATGCAAACTACATAATGATGAATTTCATTTTGTACAAACAAATTGGAGTTTGGAACTATAGTTCGAAGAACCAAGCCATTGGGCTCTCAACATTGAAAACCCTTCTCAGCCCTTAACAGAACATCACATTTTAAAACACAAAACATTAAAATTAAAATTAACACAGGTTTGGAGCACTACTCGCAGTTACAACGCACACAATCAGTATTAAGTTTAAGGGACCACAACCTTTCTTTAACAAAAAATAGCCGAGGGTTAAACCCTCTCTCTCGATAGTATTACAATCTTTTACAATTGTTTAAGTAAAGAAAATGTTGTATGCTTAAACGTCGAAAGGGGGTCAAGGATTCCATCCTCCCCACTCTGATATTCAGCTCATAAATATCACAACGGTGGTCACATTCCACAACCAGACATCAAAAATGAAGTCTTGGCTAAAACCAAAGAAGGACCAACAGTCACCGAGGTGAAACCTATAAGGAAAACCACCGAAGGTTACCAATTCTAACACCATGGCCATCACTCAACCTTGAGCATGAAAACCAAGAGCCGAAGAACACCTGCCACATAAGTATTGTATGTTTAAAAGGGTTTAAAAAGGAAGTTCATTAAATGAAATAACAAAAACTGCAAACTCCATGAACCAACTGAAGTAACAGGTTTTGAGACCAGTACATTACCTTGCAAAAGAACTGGGTTCCTGACACTTAGCATGGCCATGCTCGACGAGAACAATAGCCAAACCACCCTAGAAAACTCAAAGAATAAGAAAGAAAACCCTGAGAGCTCACTGTGGAAGAACTTGCAAGCTGAAGGTCTGGGTATCGAACCCTGTAAGAGGTTCCTCCTAAAGCAACTCTGTAAACCCTAAATTTTTGCAGCCTATCAACCTCTCCAAACCCCTCCCCTGTCAAAATGAATGAATTTGTTATGCTCTCGTCAAGGTAAGCCCGAGCAGTTAGGGATAGAAGCATTTCCAGTGAAAAACAACATGAAGTATGGCCACGTAGGTTGCCACTAGACTATCCACTCCGAACCACTTTAATGCACTTTATTATCACATCTACCAAGTATGGTACACCTGTCATCAAGCATTATTAAGCCAAGGTTCGAATTGCTAGAATCTTCAACTATAACATAGCATGGGTAGGATTAAACTAAGGTCGAAACATTGTTTATCACCCAAGCTATTACATTGATTTGACATCGAATCATGTCTCAAGCTTAGGTTCAACCTTGTAGTATCACCATTATATTATAGCATAGTGACATTATATCATACCAAAGCATCGATGCTTGTTTCCAACCTTTGGGTAGAAATAAAGGCCACAAAACACTTCATTGAAACTATAGCATAAGTGATTGTCACATTGATGTGTTTCTATGATATGAATTACTAGAGCGAGCGCTTATAGTGTATAGTCTCAACTATAGAATTTTGACAAGGTACCTTATTAAATAGTATTGCATAGGTTATGTACATAGTGCATAAGGTTTAAGGTTAGATCTAGGATTATAATACTAACATCTAAGCATAGATATTGTAATAATCCATGCTTGTTATATTCTAAGAAGATAGTTCTACAAAACAAAAGTCCCAATACAATCCACGGTAGTTCATTACAAGCAAAGGCATAAAGAACAGTCATATTTTTTGAGAGATGATTCATTTTTTAAAATACACAAACAGTTGAGAAAAACTGAAATTTTAGCTAGGATAGATCTCACCGGAACTATTTAATAATTAGTATATTTCCTTCTTTAAACATTGAAGGCTAACATAAGCTTAATAGGACTTCGTTATATGTTTGAGACAACATTTCTCTTACCTGTAATCTGCAAACAGAAGTTATGCTTTATCCAAATAACTAAGTAAGCTTCTGGGTGTCCATAGGACCCCTTCATCATCAACAAACAAAAGAACACAGTTAACACATATAAACAATAACAATAGGAAAGGAAACCTTTAAAGCATCGACATCAATTCAAAGTAATCATAAGTAATCATGAGAAGTCTAGTACACATGCTTAAAGCAAGAAAACATCCAACATCATCTTTGGGTCACATAAATTTTTCCGCACTTGTCACAAAACGATAGATGTCCATGATCTTTATAACATTTTATTTCAGTTTGACATTTAAAAGAACAAATAAGCATTTATTACATTTCCGCACAGCAAGTATAGCAAATAATGCTACATTGAAAAAAATTTAATTTTTTGTGATTTTCGGGATGTTACAAGGATAGGTTAGGATACGATAGGTTAAGCTATGCTAGTTTAGTCTAGGATAGTTTATGCAAGGCTAGGTTAATCTAGGTTAGGTTAGGCTAGGATAGGCTAGGTTAAGTTAGGTTTTGTTATGTTAGGTTAGGCTAGGTTAGGCTATGTTAGTTTAGGTTAGGTTGGGTTAGGTTAAGTTACATTAGGTTAGGTTAGGCTATGTTATGTTTAGGTTATGAGAGGATAGGTTAGGTTAGGCTTAGCTAGGTTAGGCTAGATTAGGTTAGGCTAGGCTACGTTAGGCTAGGCTTGGTTAGGTTAGGTTAGGCTAGTATATGTTTGCTAGGTTAGGTTATGTTCGGCTAGGCTAGGTTACCCTAGGTTAAGTTAGGCTAGGTTATGTTAGGCAAGTTTAGGCTAGGTTCGTTTAGGAAAGGCTTGGATAAGTTAGGCTAGGTTAGGTTAGGTTAGGGTCGATTAGGTTATAATAGGTTAGGCTAGGCTTGGTTAGGGTAGGATAGGTTAGGATAAGTTAGGTTAAGTTAGGCTAAGTTAGGTTAGGTTAGGCTATGTTATGTTAGGACAGGATAGGTTAGGCTAGGCTAGGCTAGAGTAGAGTAGGAGACAGTATTTTGGAGTAGGATAGGTTAGGCTAGGCAGAAGTAGGATAGGATAGAGTAGGATAGGATAGAATAGGCTAGGCTAGGATAGAGTATAGTAGGGTAGTAAAGAGTAATGTAGACAAGAGTGGTGTAGGCTTGAGAGGTGTAGAGTAGGCTAGAGTAGAGTAATTTAGAGTAGGCTATAGTAGAGAAGACTAGAGTAGAGTAGGCTAGGCTAGAGTAGGATAGGCTAGAGTAGGTTCGAGTACACTAGGTTAGGCTATAGTAGGCTAGGCTAGTGTAGGTTTGAGTACACTAGGTTAGGCTAGAGTAGGATAGGCTAGAGTAGGCTAGGCTAGAGTAGGCTAGGCTATAATACGCTAAGCTAGAATAGGTTAGAGTAGGCTAAGCTAGGTTAGGCTAGGCTACAGTAGGCCAGGATAAGCTAGAGTAGGCTAGGATAGGACAGGAGAGAGTAGGCTAGGATAGGGTAGGTTAGGCTAGGATAGAGTAGGCTAGGCTAGGCTAGCTTTGAGTAGGCTAACCTAGCCTAGAGTAGAGTAGGCTAGGCTAGAGTAGAGTAGGATGTAGTAGTCCAGGGTAGAGTAAGCTAGCCTAGAATATTGTAGAGTAGGAAAGGCTAGGATAGAGTATGGTAGAGCAGACTAAGCTAGGCTAGAGTAATATAGGCCTAGAGTAGGGTCTTCTATGAGAGGTTAGATTGGGATAGGGTAGATTAGGGTAAGCTAGAGTAAGTAGGAGTAGGATAGAGTAGGTTAGGCTAAGCTAGCCTTCGCTAGTCTAGTCTTGGTTAGAGTAGTCTAGGCTAGGCTTGGTTAGGCTAGAGTAGGCTAGGATAGAATAATGCAGGCTAGGATAGAGTAAGCTAGAGTAGAGTATAGTAGGCTAGGCTAGAGTAGGCTTGAGTAGAGTAGGTTAGAGTAGGCTAGAGTAGGCTAGGATAAGCTAGAGTAGGCTAGGCTAGAGTTGGCTAGGCTGGGATAGGATAGAGTAGGCTAGAGTAGGCTAGAGTAGACTAGGCTAGAGTAGGTTAGAGAAGGCTAGGCTAGAGTAGGCTAAAGTAAGCTAGAGTAGACTACGCTAGGCTAGAGTATATAGAGTAGGCTAAAGTAGGCTAGGCTTGGCTAGTCTAAGCTAGAGTAGTCTAGGTTAGGCTATGTTAGGATTGGATAAAGTGGGCTAGGATATAGTTAGCTAGAGTAGGCTAGAGTAGGATTGAGTAGAATAGGGTAGGCTAGGCTAAGCTTGGCCAGGCTAGGCTAGGCTAGTATAGGCTAGGCTAGAGTAGGCCAAAGTAGGCTAGGCTAGGCTAGGCTTTCCTTGGCTAGACTAGGCTAGGCTATGTTAAGCTAGAGTAGAGCAGGATATAGTCGTCCATGGTAGAGTAACCTAGCCTAGGCTAGGATAGGCTAGAGTAGGCTAGGATAGACTATGCTAGTCTAGAGTATGGTAGAGTAGGCTAGGATGGGATAGAGTATGGTAGAGTAGGCTAGGCTATGCTAGAGTAGCCTAGGCCTAGAGTAGGGTTATCTATGAGAGGTTAGATTGGGATAGGGTAGAGTAAGGTAAGCTAGAGTAAGTAGGAGTAGGCTAGAGTAGGCTAGGCTAGGCTAGGCTTCACTAGGCTAGTCTTGGTTAGAATAGGCTAGGCTAGGCTAGAGTAGGTTAGGCAAGGCTAGGCTAGGCTAGAGTAAGCTAGAGTAGAGTAGAGTAGGCTTGAGTAGAGTATGCTAGAGTAAACTAGGGTAGAGTAGGCTAGAGTAGGCTAGGCTAAGCTAGGGTAGTCTAGGCTAGACTTGGTTAGGTTAGGCTAGGATAGGGTAGGGTATAGTAGGCTAGAGTAGACTAGGCTAGAATACGTTAGAGTAGGCTAGGCTAGAGTAGGCTAGGTTAGGCTAGAGTAGCTAGACTAGGCTAAAGTAGGCTAGGCTTTGCTAGGCTAGGATAGAGTAGTCTAGATTAGGTTATGCTATGCTTGGATAAATTATGCTAGGCTAGGATATAGTTGGCTAGAGTAGGTTAGAGTAAGCTTGAGTAGAATAAGGTAGGCTAGGCTACGCTTGGTCAAGCTAGGCTAGGATAGTATAGGCTAGGCTAGAGTAGGCAAAAGTAGGCTAGGCTAGGCTGGGCTTGGCTAGACTAGGCTAGGCTGGGCTTGGCTAAAATAGGCTACGCTAGGTTAGGCTAGGATAGAGTAGGCTAATGTAGGCTAGGATACTCTAGGGTAGGCCAACCTAAGCTAGAGTAGGGTAGGCTAGACTAAGCTAGGCTAACCTAGAGTAGGATGGTCTACGTTAGATTATGGTAGCCTTGGCTAGGCTATGATGGGCTATAGTAGGTTAGAGTAGGGTAGGGTAGGTTAGGCTAGGCTAGGCTAGGCTAGAGTAGGCTATGCTAGAGCAGGCTAGGCTAGAGTAGGCTAGAGTAGGCTAGGGTGGGATAGGCTAGAGTAAGTTAGGCTAGGCTAGCCTAGAGTGGGCTAGATTAGGCTAGAGGTAGCAAGAGTAGCTACACTAGAGTAGGCTAGAGTAGGCTATAGTATGCTTGGCTAGTTTAGGGTAGGCTAGAGTAAGCCGAAGTAGGCTAGGCTAGGCTATGCTAGAGTAGGCTCTAGTAGGATAGGATAGGATAGGATAAAGTAGGGTAGAGTACGCTACGATAGAGTATGCTAGGCTAGAGTACATTGGGATAAAGTAGGCTAGGCTAGAGTACACTAGAGTAGAGTAGGCTAGGATAGGCTAGGCTAGGATAGATCAAAGTAGGCTAGGCTAGAGTAGAGTAGAGTAGGCTAGTCCTGGCCAAGCTAGGATAGAGTAGGATCATCTAGAGTAAGCTAAAGTAGATAGACTAGGCTAGGCTAAAGTAGGCTATCCTAAGCTAGGCTTGGCTAGAGTAGCCTAAAGTAGGCTAGAGTATGTAAGCATATGCTAGTGTAGGCTAGGCTAGAGTAGGTTAGGTTAGGTTGGGATAAAGGATGCTAGACTAGAGTAGGCTAGGCTAGGAATTAGGTTGGGATAGATTATGCTAGGATAGACTATAGTAAAGTAGGCTAGAGTAGGCTAGGGTATAGAAGAGTAGGTTAGGGTAAAGTAGGTTAGGAGTAGGCTAGGTAAGAGTAGGTTAGGATAAAGTAAGCTAGGTTAGGCTATGTTAGGTTAGGCTAGGCTAGGGTAAGTTAGGCTAGGGTAGTGTAGGCTAGGCTAGAATAAGTTAATGTAGGCTATATTAGGCTAGAGTAGCCTAGATTAGGCTAGAGTAGAGTAGGCTAGGCTAGGCTAGTATAGGCTTGGCTAGAGTAGCCTATAGTAGGCTAGGCTAGGCTAGGCTAGGCTAGGATATCCTAAAGTAGGCTAAAGTAGGCTATGCTAGAGTAGGCTAGGCTAGGATAGGCTAGGTCAGGCTGGAATAGGCTAAGATAGGATAGGTTAGGGTAGGCTAGGCTTAAGTATATATGCTAGCCTAGGCTAGGCTATGGTAGGTTAGGCTAGGATACAGTAGGCTAGAGTAGGCTAGGCTAAAGTAGGTTGGGTCAGGTTAGGCTAGGCTAGGATAGGATAGGATAGGATAGGCTAGGATAGGATAGTCTAGCCTAGCCTAGCCTAGCCTAGGGTAGGGCAGGCTAGAGTAGGCTATGGTGGACTAGGCTAGAGTAGGCTACGGTAGGCTTCGCTAGGCTAGAGTATGCTAGGATAGAGTAGGCTAGGTTATGCTAGGCTAGAGTAGACTAAACTAGGCTACATTAGACTAAGCTAGGCTAGATTAGAGTATAGTAGGCTAGTCTATATTAGTGTAGAGTAGGCAGGGCTAGAATAGTCTAAGCTAGAGTAGGTTAGAGTAGGCTATAGTAGGCTAGGCTGGGCTGGGATAGGCTAGGGCACACTAGGCTAGGCTATTCTAGAGTATAATAGGATAGGCCAGCTTAGGCTATAGTAATCTAGGCTAGAGTAGGCTAGTCTATGATAGAGTAGGCTAGTCTAGAGTAAGCTAGGCAAGATTAGGCTAGAGTGGGATAAAGTAGGGTATGCTAGAGTAGGCTTGAGTAGAGTAGAGTAGGCTAGGCTAGAGTAGGATAGGATAAGAAATGTTTGAGTAGAGTAGGCTCTAGTAGGCTGGGCTAGAGTATTCTAGAGTAGGGTAGGCTAGGCTAGAGTAGGCTTGAGTAAAGTAGCCTAGCCTAGCATAGCTGAACTTAACCTAACCTAGCAAACCTATCCTATCCTAACCTAACCAAGCCTAACCTAACGTATCCTATCCTAAACTAGAGTAGGCTAAAGTAAGCTAGGCTAGAGTAGGCTAGGCTAGGCTAGGTCAGGCTGGAATAGGCTAAGATAGGATAGGTTAGGCTAGGCTAGGCTTAGGTATATATGATAGCCTAGGCTAGGCTATGGTAGGCTAGGCTAGGATAGAGTAGGCTAGAGTAGGCTAGAATAGATTAGGTTAGGTTAGGTTAGGCTAGGATAGGATAGGATAGGATAGGATAGGATAGGATAGGCTATCCTAGCCTATCCTATCCTAGGGTAGGGTAGGCTAGAGTAGGCTATGGTGGACTAGGCTAGAGTAGGCTATGGTAGGCTTCACTAGGCTAGAGTATGCTAGGATAGAGTAGGCTAGGTTATGCTACGCTAGAGTAGACTAAACTAGGCTACATTAGACTAAGCTAGGCTAGTCTAGATTAGTGTAGAGTGGACTAGAGTAGGCTATGCTAGATTAGTGTAGAGTAGGAAGGAGTAGAGTAGGATGGGATAAGCTACAGTAGAGTAGGCTAGAGTAGAGAAGGCTAGGCTAGAGTAAGGTAGGCTAGAATAGAGTAGCCTAGAGTAATCAATGCTAGAGTAGACTAAGCTAGGATAAGATAGGATAGGATAGAGTAGGCTAAGCTAGGCTAGAGTGGGTTAGGCTAGGCTAAGCTAGGTTAGGATAGAGTAGGCTAGACTAGGCAAGTTTATGCTAGAATAGGCTATATTAGACAAGAGTAGGCTAGTGTAGGGTAGGATACAGTAGGATAGGGTATGCTAGGCTAGAGTATAATAGGCTAGGCTAGGCAAGGCAAGTTTACACTAGAATAGGCTATATTAGACAAGAGTACGCTAGTAAGCAAGGCTAGAGTAGACTAAGCTAGGATAGGATAGGATAGGCTAAAGTAGGCTAAGCTAGGCTAGAGTAGGTTAGGCTAGGCTAAGTTAGGTTAGGATAGAGTAGGCTAGGCTAGGAAAGTTTACGCTAGTATAGGCTATATTAGACAAGAATAGGCTAGTGTAGGGTAGGATAGAGTAGGATAGGGTATGCTAGGGTATGCTAGGATAAGCTAGCGTATGGTGTGTAGGTCATGTCATCCTATGCTAGAGTAGGTTAGGCTAGAGTAGGCAGGGCTAGAGTAGTCTAAGCTAGCGTAGGTCAGAGTAGGCTAGAGTAGGCTAGGCTGGGCTGGGCTAGGCTAGGCTATTCTAGAGTATAATAGGATAGGCCAGCTTAGGCTATAGTAATCTAGGCTAGAGTAGGCTAGTCTAGAGTAAGCTAGGAAAGATTAGGCCAGAGTGGGATAGAGTAGGGTATGCTAGAGTAGTCTAGAGTAGAGTAGAGTAGGCTAGGCTAGAATATTCTATAGTAGGATAGGCTAGGCTAGAGTAGGCTTGAGTAAAGTAGGAAAGAGTATAGTAGAGTAGGCTCGGGTAGTGTAGGCTAGGATAGAGTAGGCTTGAGTAGAGTAGGTTATGATAGGCTAGTCCAGAGTAGACTAGAGTAGTCTAGGCTAAGTTAGAGTAGGTTAGGATAGAGTAGGATAGGCTAAGCGATAATAGGCTAGGCTAGACTAGGCTAAACTATGCCAAAGAAGGCTAAAGTGTGCCAAGGTAGGCTAGAGTAAGCTACGTTATTCTAGAGCATGCTAGAGTAGGCTAGAGTAGGATAGAGTAGGCTAGGCTAGAGGAGGATAGGCTAGAGTAGGCTAGGCTCAGATTTAGTATAGTAGGCTCGGAAAGAGTAAACTAGGCTTGAGTATCATAGAGTAGGCTAGAGTAGAGTAATCTAGAGTAGGCCATAGTAGAGAAGGCTAGAGTAGAGTAGGCTAGGCTAAAGTAGGCTAGTTTAGTGTAGGGTAGGCTATAGTAGGTTTGAGTATGCTAGAGTAGGCTAGAGTAGGCTAGGCTATAGTAGGCTAGGATAGAGTAGCATAGAGTAGGCTAGGCTAGGCTAGGTTACGCTATAGTAGGCCAAGATAAGCTAGAGTAGGATAGGATAGGATAGGAGAGAGTAGGCTAGGATAGGATAGGCTAGAGTAGGCTAGAGTAGGCTAGGGTGGGATAGACTAGGCTAGGCTAACTTAGAGTAGAGTAGGCTAGACTAGAGTAGAGTAGGATATAGTACTACGAGGTATATTATGCTAGCCTAAGCTATGATAGAGTATGGTAGAGTAAGCTAGGCTAGGATAGAGTAGTCTAGGCTAGAGTAGGGTAAGCTAGGAGATGTTAGAGTAGGATAGGGTACAGAAGGGTAAGCTAGAGTAAGTAGGAGTAGGATAGAGTAGGCTAGGCTAGGCTATGCTTAGCTACGCTAGTCTTGGCTAGAGTAGGCTAGGCTAGGCTAGGCTATATCAGTAAGCTAGGCTAGAGTATGCTAGGCTAGGATAGTGTAGGATAGGCTAGAGTAGGCTAGAGTAGGCTAGGCTAGAGTAGGCTAGAGTAGGATAGACTAGTCTAGGATAGGATAGAATAGGCTACGCTAGGCTAGAGTAGGCTAGGCTAGGCTAGAGTAGGCTAGAGTAGGCTAGGTTATGCTTGGCTAGGTTAGGCTAGGCTAGTATAGGCTAAGTTAGAGTGGTCCAAAGTAGGCTAGGCTAGGCTTGACTAGGCTAGGCTAGGTTAGGCTAGGATAGAGTAGGCTAAAGTAATTTGGGATACTCTAGGGTAGGCCATCCTAGGATAGGCTAGGTTAGGCTATGCTAGAGTAGGTTAGGATAGAGTTTGCTAGGTTAGGGTAGGATAGAGTAAGCTATTCTAGGCTAGGCTAGAGTAGGATAGGTTAGGCTATGGTAGGCTTGGCTAGAGTAAGTTAGGCTAGGCTATCCTAGAGTAGGTTAGATTAGGTTAGAGTAAGAACGAGTAGGCTATAGCAAGATTGGCTAGTCTAGAGTAGGCCAGAGTAGGCTAGGCTAGAATAGGCTAGAATAGGCTAGGATAGGATAGAGTAGGGTAGAGTAGTCTAGGATAGAGTAGGCTAGAGTATAGTAGGATAGGCTAGGCTAGGATTGGCTAGTCTAGGCTAGCCTAGGCTAGGCGAGGCTAGGCTAGGCTAGGCTAGACTAGAGTAGGCTACTCTAGGTTAGGCTAGGATAGAGTAGGCTCATCTAGAGTAGGCTAGGCTATAGTAAGCTAGACTAGGCTAGAATAGGCTAGGTTGGAGTAGGCTAGAGTGTGCAAGGTTAGGCTAGTGTAGTCTAGGATAGAGTAGGATAGGTTTGGCAAAGATAAAGGATGACAGGCTAGAGTAGGATAGGTTTGGAAAAGATAAAGGATCATAGGCTAGAGTACACTAGGCTAGGAAATATTAGGCTATGCTAGAGTATGCTAGGCTAGGCTAGAGTGGAGTAGGATAAAGTAGGATACGGTATAGTATATTAGGCTAGATTAGTGTAGAGTAGGCTAGAGTAGAGTAGCCTAGAGTAGAGTAACATAGGATAGAGTAGAGTAGCCTAGAGTATGGTAGGCTAGTGTATGCTAGGTTAAAATAGGCTAGACTAAAGTAGGCTAGGGTAGAGTAGGTTATGCTATGCTAAGCTAGGCTATACTATGGTAAGCTATAGTAGGATAGGGTATGTTAGGGAAGGCAAGGCTGGGATAGAGTACTCTATGTTAAACTAGAGTAGGCTATGCTAGGCTAATCTATTCCAAAGTACGATGTGCAGGTCAAGTCAAGTTAGGTTAGGTTAGGCTAGGCTAGAGTAGGTGAGACTATAGTAGGGTAAGCTAGAGTAGGCTAAAGTAGGCTAGCGTAGGATAGGATAAGCTACGCTAGGATAGAGTAGGTTAGGCTATGGTAGAGTAGACTAGTCTTAGTTAGAGTTTAGTAAGCTATGTTACGTAAGATTCCTCTTAGTTAGGTTAGGTTACGTTAGGTTATAAGGTTAGGTCAGGCTAGGTTAGTTTAGATTAGTCTAGGTTTGGTTAGCCTAGGTTAGGTTAGGTTAGTTTAGGCTAGGTTATAATAGGTTAGGTTAGGTTAGGTTAGTCTAGGTTAGGTTATGGTAGGGTAGGTTATGTTAGGTTAGGTTAGGCTAGGTTATTCTACTGTAACCTACCATACCCTATCCTACTCTATCCTACCCTACACTAGCCTACTCTTGTCTAATATAGCCTATTCTAGCGTAAACTTTCCTAGCCTAGCCTACTCTATCCTAACCTAGCTTAGCCTAGCCTAAGCTACTCTAGCCTAGCTTATCCTACTCTAGCCTATCCTATCCTAGCCTATCGTATCCTAGCCTAGCTTAGTCTACTCTAGCCTTGCTTACTCTAGGCTACCCTATTCTAGCCTACCTTACTCTGGCCTAGCCTTCTCTACTCTAGCCTACTCTACTCTAGCTTATCCCATTCTACTCTACTCCTGCCTACTCTACACTAATCTAGCCTAGCCCACTCTATCCCACTCTACACTAATATAGACTAGCCTACTATACTCTAATTTAGCCTAGCTTAGTCTACTGTAGCCTAGCTTAGTCTACTCTAGCCTAGCATAACCTAGCCTACTCTATCCTAGACTAATCTAGCCTAGCCAAGCCTACCGTTACCTACTCTAGCCTAGTCCACCATAGCCTACTCTAGTCTACTCTACCCTAGGCTAGGTTAGGCTAGGATAGCCTAGCCTAGCCTAGCCTAGCCTAACCTAGCCTAGCATAGTCTAGCCTACTCCTATCCTATGCTACTCTAGGCCTAGACTACTCTAACCTAGCCTACCCTACTCTACCATACTCTGGCCTAGCCTTGCCTACTTTACCATACTCTATCCTAGCCTAGCTTACTATACCCTGGAATACTATATCCTACTCTAATATATCAAAGCCTACTCTACTTTAGGCTAGGCTAGCCTACTAAAACCTAGCTTAGCATAGCCTACTCTATCCTAGCCTAGCCTAGCCTATCCTATCCTACTCTCTCCTACCCTATCCTAGTCTACTCTAGCTTAGCCTAACCTACTATATCCTAGCCTAGCTTATCCTACTCTAACCTATTCTATCCTAGCGTACTATAGCCTAGCCTACTCTAGCCTAACCTAGTGTACTCGAACCTACTCTAGCCTAGCCTACTTTAGCCTATCCTACTCTATAATAGCCTTCTCTACTATATCCTACTCTAAATTACTCTATTCTAACCTACTTTACACCTCTCAAGCCTACACTACTCTTTCCTACATTACTCTTTCCTACCCTACTATATTCTAGCCTAGCCTAGCCTAATCTAGCCTATCCTACTCTAGCCTATCCTAATCCTACCTAGCCTAGCCTATCCTACTCCAAAATACTCTAGCCTACTCTACTCTACCCTAGCCTAGCCTAGCCTAGCCTACTTTGGCCTACTTTAGCATACTCTAGCATAGCCTACTCTAGCCTAGCATAGCCTATCCTATCCTATCCTAGCCTAGCCTACCCTAACCTATCCCAGCCTAACCTAACTTAGCAAACCTAACCTAACTTATCGTAACCTATCCTACCCTAACCAAGCCTAGCTTAACCTATTCTAACCTAATCGATCCTAACCTAACCTAACCTAGCCTAACTTAGCCAAGCCTTACCAAAACCAACCTAACCTAAACTAGCCTATCATAACCTACCCTAACTTAACCTAGGGTAACTTAGCCTAGCCTAGCCTAACCTAGCCAAACTTAACCTAACCTAGCAAACTTATCCTATCCTAACCTAACCAAGCCTAACGTAGCCTAGCCTAACCGAACTTAACCTAACATAGAAAATCTATCCTATCCTAACCTAACCAAGCCTAGCCTAACGTAGCCTAGCCTAACCTAATCTAGCCTAACCTAACCTAACCTAGTTGAGCCTAACCTAACCTATCCTCTCATAACCTAACATAGCGTAGCCTAGCCTAACCTAATGTAACTTAACCTAACCTAGCCTAACTTAGCCTAACATAGCATATCCTAACTTAACCTAGCCTATCCTAGCCCAACTTAACCTAGATTAACCTAACCTTGCCTAAACTATCCAAAACTAAACTAGCGTACCTTAACCTATTGTATCCTAACTTATCCTAGTATAACCTATCCTAACCTTACCTAACATAATCTGACCTACCCTAACCTATCGTAACCTACCCTGAACTGAACTAAGTTAGCCTAACCTAGACTGACCTAACATATCCTAACCTAACCTAGCCGAACCTAGCCTGGACTACACTAGCCTAGCCTAACCTAGCCCAACCTAATGTAATATAACCTAAACTAACCTATCCCAACCTAACCTAGCCTAGCCTAGCCTAACATAACCTAGCCTATCCTAGCCTAGCATAACCTAACCTAGCCTAGCCTAGCCTAACCTAGTGTATTCTACCATAACTTAGCATAACCTAGCCTAGCTGAACCTAACCTAACCTAAGAGAAACTAACATAATATAACCTAACCTAACCTAACTTAGCCTAACTTATCCTAACCTAACCTAGCCTAACCTAACCTAACCTATCCTACTCTAACGTAACCTAGCCTAACCTAACCTTACCTAACCTAACCTATTCTAACCTAGCCCAACCTAACCTAACCTAACCTAGTCTAACCTAACCTGCCCTAATATAAACTACCCTATCCTAAGTTAACCTAGCATAACCTAACCTTATAAACTTAACCTAACCTAACCTAACTAAGAGGAATCTTACCTAGCCTACCCTAACCTAACCTAACTCTAGTCAAGCCTAGTCTACTCTAGCATAGCATAGCCTTGCTTAGCCTAGACTACGCTATCCTACTCTAGCCTACTCTAGCTTACCCTACTATAGTCTAGCCTACTCTATCCTAGCCTAACCTAACCTAACCTAACTTTACCTGACTTGCACACCATACTTTGGCATAACCTAACCTAGCCTAGCCTAGCCTAGCCCATTCTAGTTTAACATAGCCTACTCTAGCCTAGCCTCGCCTTCCCTAACATAGCCTATCCTACTCTATATTACCCTAGTATAGCCTAGCTTAGTGTAGCATATCCTACTCTACCCTAGCTTACCCTACCCTAGCATATCCTACTTTAGTCTAGACTAGTTTAACCTAGCCTACGCTAGCATACCCTACTATAGTATACCTTACTCTAGCCTATTCTACTATACTCTAGGCTACTCTACTCTAGCCTACTCTACACTACTCTAGCCTACTCTACACTACTCTAACCTAATCTACTATACCATATCGTACTTTATCCTACTCTACTCTAGCCTAGCCTAGCATACTCTAGCCCAACCTAATATTGCCTAACCTAGCCTACTCTAGCCTATCATCCTTTATTTTGGCTAAACCTAGCATACTCTAGCCTGGTCTACACTAGCCTAGCCTTACACACTCTAGCCTACTCTAGCTTAATCTAGCCTAGCTTACTCTAACCTAGCCTATTCTAGCCTAGTCTATCTCACTCTAACCTAGTCTACTCTATCCTAGCCTGACCTAGACTAGCCTACTCTAGTCTACTTTAGCCTAGCCTAGCCAATACTAGCCTAGCATAGCCTATCCTAGCCTATCCTAGCATACCCTAGCCTAGCCAATCCTAGCTTAGCCTAGCCTAGCCTAGCCTACTCTACTCTAGCCTACTCTAGCCTAGCCTACTCTACCCTACTCTATCCTTTCCTATCCTAACCTATTATAGCCTAGCCTAACCTAACCTACTTCGACCTACTCTAGACTAGCCAAGCCTACTATAGCCTACTCTACTCTACTCTAGTGTAGCTACTCTTTCTTACTCTATCCTAATCTAACCTACCCTAGGATAGTCTAGCCTAACTTACTCTAGCCAAGCCTACCATAGCCTAATATAGCCTACTCTTGCCTAGCCTACCATAGCTTACTCTAGCCTAGCCTAGTCTAGCCTACTCTAGCCTATCCTACTCTAGCCTAGCCTAGCCTAGCCTATCCTACCCTAGAGTAGCCCAAACTACTTTATCCTACTCTATCCTAGCCTAACATAGCCTAGCCTAGCCTAGCCAAGCCTAACATAGCCTAGCCTAGCCAAGCCTAACATAGCCTAGCCTAGCCTATCCTGTTAAGATTTAATATGCTAAGACAGAAAATAGCAGCATTACATTCCATTTCACAATAATAGCATATACAGGATCACTGAAGAAACAACAAGCATAGCATAAACACAAGAGACAGAGATTTATCCTGGGAAACCCTCATGGGGTAGAAAACCCAGCAAAGCTTCCTCAATATAGATGACCAGCAATATACAAAGATGAAACCCTGAGACATGATCTCCTCCTCCACAATAGCAGACCTCTCCTCCACAAGTGCGCTATCCTCAAGTGAGTGAGTGTATCAAATGAGGAACATACTTCCTCTATTTATACACTACACTGGCATGTATTTTACACAAGTACATGTAGGCTCGTATTTAACCATTAGGTTAAATACCCTATTATAACTGACTGGGCCGACCCCCACATGGTGGGTCTAATAACCCTAGTTACCACAACCAATTCGGAGGAATAAACATCTCCGGATTCATAGTATAATCACATCGGAGGTATGGAACATCTCCGGAATAAATAATATACAAATATAATATTCTTAGAAGTTACAATATTCAACACTCCCCCTTAACGAGAAGGATATTATAACAACATCCGCAGGAGCAACGAGTCATACATCATACATGATACATCTATAAATCATTGGAAGCTTTCTCAACATCATCAGTAACTCAACTAGTTATCGGAACATCAACATCTTCAGTACTGAGTCTTTATCTTCTGCAGCACTCGAACAACTATAGCAACATCAATGTCTGGATCCTCACGATCATCAACATCGTCATCTAGACCATCACGATCAGCATCATCATCATCATACGATCATCAACATTGTCATCACACGATCATCAACGTCATCATCGCACGATCAACATCGTCATCACACGATCAGCAGCATCGTCATCATATGATCAACATCGTCATTACACGATCGGCAGTATCGTCATCACACGATCAACATCGTCATCACACGATCGACAGCATCGTCATCACACGATCAGCATCATCATCATACGATCAACAGCATCGTCATCACATGATCAGCATCATCATCATATGATCATCATCGTCATCACACGATCGGCAGCATCGTCATCACACGATCAGCATCGTCATCATACGATCAGCATCGTCATCACACGATCATATTACAGGATGATCAATCCTGCTCTCTTTAGGACATAGGTCCATGGATGATGCAATCCAGATCAAGTTCCAGGATGATGCAATCCAGATCAAGTTCCAGGATGATCAATCCTTATCTCTTTAAGACAAGTCTCATGTCTAGGGACGATCCAATCCCAACCACAGTGCCAGTCCTTTTTCATACTGGATGTGACCTAGATCAGATCTAGGATTTACCGCCACAGAGCTAGTCCTTTTTCATACTGGATGTGTCACATCTACAGAGCCAGCCCTGTTTCATGCTGGATGTATCACATCTACAGAGCCAGCCCTGTTTCATGCTGGATGTATCACATCTACAGAGCCAGCCCTGTTTCATGCTGGATGTATCTCATCTACAGAGCCAGCCCTGTTTCATGCTGGATGTATCACATCTACAGAGCCAGCCCTGTTCCATGCTGGATGTATCACATCTATAGAGCCAGCCCTGTTCCATGCTGGATGTATCATATCTACAGAGCCAGCCCTGTTTCATGCTGGATGTATCACATCTACAGAGCCAGCCCTGTTTCATGCTGGATGTATCACATCTACAGAGCCAGCCCTGTTTCATGCTGGATGTATCACATCTACAGAGCCAGCCCTGTTTCATGCTGGATGTATCACAACTACAGAGCCAGCCCTGTTTCATGCTGGATGTATCACAACTACAGAGCCAGCCCTGTTTCATGCTGGATGTATCACAACTACAGAGCCAGCCCTGTTTCATGCTGGATGTATCACAACTACAGAGCCAGCCCTGTTTCATGCTGGATGTAACCTAGAGCAATTCTAGGATTTGTCACGTACATTTTGAACCGAGGTCCAGGGACGATCCAGTCCTATCATGTACCTTTTGAACCGAAGTCCAGGCACGATCCAATCCTATCATTCAGTTATCAGAGACCTCATGTCTACGGCTCTTCTTTAGGACTGAAGTCCGGGAATGATCCAATCCCCTCACATGTTCACTAAGAACTTCATTTTCGAAGACATACATCTACGGCTCTTCTTTCGGACTGAAGTCCAGGAATGATCCAATCCCTTCACATGTTCACTAAGAACTTCATTTTCGAAGACATACGTCTACGGCTCTTCTTTCGGACTGAAGTCTAGGAATGATCCAATCCCTTCACATGTTCACTAAGAACTTCATTTTCGAAGACATACGTCTACGGCTCTTCTTTCGGACTGAAGTCCAGGAATGATCCAATCCCTTCACATGTTCACCAAGAACTTCATTTTCGAAGACATACGTCTACGGCTCTTCTTTCGGACTGAAGTCCAGGAATAATCCAATCCCTTCACATGTTCACTAAGAACTTCATTTTCGAAGACATACGTCTACGGCTCTTCTTTCGGACTGAAGTCAAGGAATGATCCAATCCCTTCACATGTTCACCAAGAACTTCATTTTTCGAAGACATACGTCTATGGCTCTTCTTTCGGACTGAAGTCTAGGAATGATCCAATCCCTTCACATGTTGTATACCAAAAACATGTATCCTCATCACCAAAACATGTATCACCAAAACATGTATCATCATCATCAAAACATGTATCATCAAAACATGTATAATCATCATCAAACCGTGTATCATCAAAACATGTATCATCATCATCAAAACATGTATCATCATCATCAAAACATGTATAATCATCATCAAACCATGTATCATCAAAACATGTATCATCATCATCAAAACATGTATCATTAAAACATGTATCATCATCATCAAAACATGTATCATCATCATCAAAACATGTATAATCATCATCAAATCATGTATCATCAAAACATGTATCCTCATCATCAAAACATGTATCCTCAACATCAAAACATGCATAACATCTATCATCAAAAGCATGTATACATCTATCATCAAAAGCATGTATACATCTATCATCAAAAGAAAAAAAATATAATATTACTAAATCTAAATAATTCTAAGTAACTAGGTGCAGTAAAAAGGTAACCTCATCATTGATGAGACAGACTTGTTATCATATACTATGCTACTCCCCCTTTCGAGGAGGGTCCTTCTGGACTATACCAAGCTTGTCTCGGAACTATTCAAACTTTACTCGAGACAGAGGTTTAGTCAAGATATCAGCAATCTGATCCTCAGTGCTTATATACTCTAGCTTGATAGCTCCTCTCTGCACCATATCTCGTATATAGAAGTATCGGATCTCTATGTGTTTTTGACTTATCGTGGAATACAAGATTTTCTATCTTGATGCAGTTTTGAATGTCACACATAATCATAATGGAATTCATTTCTAAGTCAAACACTCCATATAAAATCTTTTGAAGCCACACTGCTTCACAGCTGGCAGAGCAGACAGCTATATATATATTCTGCTTCAGCAGTACTGAGAGCCACACAAGATTGTTCCTTGCTGAACCATGAGATCATGGCAGATTTAGGACTATAACATCCACCTGATGTACTTTTTTCTGTCTGAGACACTTCCTACCCAATCAGAATCTGAGTAACCATGTAAACGGAGTTCATGACCTCCAAGATAATATAGACCAAAAAATCTAAAGTACCTTTTAGGTACCTCACTACATGCTTTGTAGCTATTAAGTGAACCTTTCTAGGTTCTACTAGATACTGACTTAGGGTATTTACAACAAAGCATATATCTATCCTAGTATTTGTTAAATACATCAATGACCCAATGGTTTGTCTATATAGGGTTAGGTCCACTAAATACGATGAGTCATTAACTAATAACTTCAAGTTGGAGTCCATGGGAGTGGCCATGGCTTTATACTCCAACATATCAAATATTTTTAGAAACTTCACAGCATACTTACCTTGATTTAAAAGATTCCTTTTGGATCTTGCCATACTTCTAGACCTAAGAAGTAGTGCATTGATCCGAGATCTTTCATTTTCATTTCTGCAGCCATTTTCATGACCTGTTTCTCATTCCTTGTCAGAAAGAGATCATCGTCATGCAATAATGGTATGATAGGTTCATCATCCACAACCTTAAGGTAAAGGTTAGGAACAACTTTACTTCTGGTAAAGCCCAAGCTTTGTCATGAAGCTGTCAATTGTCCATTATTTACACTCAGCATTGAGTGATCTTCTGCATGTCTATCTGTGCCATCTCTCGTCAGATGGGTCTACTAATATGAGCCTCAAAATCATTCGAACTCTGTGGTGAGTTCCTTCTTGGATTCCACATCACCCATGATGATCATTAAGCTCATCGATTGACTACCGATCCTGGGAACCCATACAGAACCTGATTACATTATTAAGAGACTGGTTTTATCTAGTCCCTTGGAGCAAAACATCTCATCATGATTCTCTTCCTCTTTCTAAGAGAATCTTTTAACCACAAGTTTTCTATAGTGTGTTTGATTTGTAAATATTTTGTTGAACATCCAGCGCTTGTTTAGAGTTCATCATTCATCATGATCTTTCCTACAAATCAAAATTAAGTACATGATTAGTAATACTTCATAATCATCAAATCATATTGATATGATAACCTATTATGCATACAGATATCATTTACATAGTTATGCAACTATTTTGACCAATACTTTGGCACAACACTTTCCCATATCCTGTATGCATACAGTGGCTATCTAGATGCCTTCCATCTCTACCAGAACATACTATCGAGAGTGTGCACAACTCTCAGCATGTCAGCAAAGAGGTTTCATTCTAGACAAGCAACAATGGAATGTTTGTCCAATTTACCAATCATATGCATATTAGTAGTATATTGTTCAATGCTTTATGAATGTTTACACTCAGCATGATATATTCTAGGAATACAAATATGCATACAAGCAATATCATTTACTATTTCTAATAACAACCCAAATACTTATCTTTTATGTTTGTGAGGTTGCCTCCCGCTTGATCTTCTGTATGTCTTCTGAACTTCTATTCATTATGTACCACTGTGCATGCTCAAGTGTACACTAGTGTCATCCTCATGATCTCATACACAAACATACATTCATTAGTATATTCTCAATATTATCAAAACATTCTAATTCTAAATAATCTTGAATATGTACAGTCATGATCATTAGTATTCAGGGTTTCAAGGAAGTCTTCTTTTACTCATGCATATTCTTGTTTGATCTAGTTAGTTAAATCATCAACCAAAATAAGAGACATAATATGCATAAACCCTTGATTACTAACCAATCATACCAAGTATACTTACACAAGGTAAGATTCTAGCATACCTGGATTAGTATACCTACTTAGTTATGTACAACATACCTAAACAATCTCTTCAATGATTTAGAGATCCTGAGCTAGAACATGATATAACAAAGTCATACATACCTCGTGAGTCTTTGTCTTCATGTTGTCATAGTCATGGAACTTGATTTGTCTTTTGTGATGTACCTGTGTCTTGTTAGCAGACAACATCAACCTCACACAACACCATAATGCATAAGTACAATCATATAACCCTAATCAATGAATGTCTTTGATCATTCACATGCATTCATATTGTTACTAGGGTGATAAGACAATTAATAACATTAATCAAGATTGTACTAAATAACATGAAGACAAACACATTATGAACTTAATCAAGAATCAGATTTCAAGGCATACCTAAACCTCCTTAAGTCATACCTATCGAGACTTTTTGTAGTCTTCTTATGTAAGGCCTTAGCCTCAACTCCCCCTTCGAAACTTCTGGATCTTCTGGACAGGAACCTGAACTAGGGTTTGATGAAGCCCACCCTTCTGTCCAATCAAAAGGTTTGATCCAAGGCTCTAAACTCTTATTTTTCTGAGGAGCTTCCAGCCATGGACTTCGATTCCAAAAAATTCTAACTTTCTCTGAAACCCTAAATTCCGGAAGCCATGAATAAAGGTGCTCCAAAAATAATTTTGTTTTGACAGAAATATGCACCTGATTGTTTCTGCTATAAATCTGAAATTTTTACTCCACAGGGTCTGAAACCATTTTTCTGCAGTAGCCTGACCTGTCATCTTTCCATCCTGACAGGTCTGACCTCAATTGGGTTTTCTGAGAGAGAGTTATTCCAAGTGTCGCAACGTGACCTGTTTATGGGATAAAACAGGAGAGCGAACTTGTACGGCATGCCACGTGTCACTGTTTGAACTTAGGCCTCTGAAAAATTTTCCTGAGATAGCTCGACCTGTTATCTTTCCATCCTGACAGGTATGACCTCAATTGGACTCTCTAAGATATAGTTATGCCAAGTGTCGCAATGTGACCTGTTTATGGGATAAAATAGGAGAGCGCACTTGTACGGAGTGCCACGTGTCACTGGTTCACCTTCGACCTCTGAAAAAGTTTCCTGATATAGTACAGTCTGTGTACTACCTGTCACTTTTTACGAAATTTCATTTCGAGCTTCCTAGCCCAAGTTATGACCTTTTTTCCAAGGTCACCTGATTTTGACTGAGATCTGGAAGAGGCAGAAACCCTAACTTGTACTGATCATAACTTACAAAGTACAACGAATCTGAGGATTCCCTTTGGACACAAGGTACTTGGGGATGTTATCTTCGACCTGTAAACTTTTCAGACCCTGAACCTTTTCCAAAATGGATTTATAGCGAAAGTTCCACGATGACTGGTTTTTGCTATGTAAAACCCTAACCTTTAAATTGTCGTAAGTAAAGCAAGTGTCGTAAGTTCCATACCTTGTCTTCCTTCAGGTTAGCTCTGATACCATGTTAAGATTTAATATGCTAAGACAGAAAATAGCAGCATTACATTCCATTTCACAATAATAGCATATACAGGATCACTGAAAAAACAACAAGCATAGCATAAACACAAGAGACAGAGATTTATCCTGGGAAACCCTCATGGGGTAGAAAACCCAGCAAAGCTTCCTCAATATAGATGACCAGCAATATACAAAGATGAAACCCTGAGACATGATCTCCTCCTCCACAATAGCAGACCTCTCCTCCACAAGTGCGCTATCCTCAAGTGAGTGAGTGTATCAAATGAGGAACATACCTCCTCTATTTATACACTACACTGACATGTATTTTACACAAGTACATGTAGGCTCGTATTTAACCATTAGGTTAAATACCCTATTATAACTGACTAGGCCGACCCCCACATGGTGGGTCTAATAACCCTAGTTACCACAACCAATTCGGAGGAATAAACATCTCCGGATTCATAGTATAATCACATCGGAGGTATGGAACATCTCCGGAATAAATAATATACAAATATAATATTCTTAGAAGTTACAATATTCAACATATCCAAGCCTAACATAGCCTAGCTAAGCCTAGCCTAGCCTACTTTGTCCCACTCTAGCTTAGCCTTCACTAGCCTAGCATAACCTGGCCAACCATAACCTAGCCTACTCTAGCCTACTCTAACCTACTCTAACCTACCATTTCCTATTCTACCCTAGCCTACTCTTGCCTAGCCTAGCATTGAATAACCTTGCCTACTAAAGCCTAACCTACTCTAGATTAGCCTAGCATACTCTTGCTACTCTATCCTAGCCTAGCCTACTCTACTCTAGCCTACTCTAGCCTACTCTACCCTAGCCTACTCTAGCCTACCCTAACCTACCATATCCTAGCCTACTCTCTCCTATCCTATCCTAACATACTCTAGCTTAGACTGGCCCACTATAGCCTAGCCTAGCCTAACCTACTCTATCCTACTCTAGCCTAGCCTAGCCTAGCATACTCAAACCTACTATAGCCTAGCCTACGCTACCCTTCTCTACTCTAGTCTACTCTATATTACTCTACTCTAGCCTACTCTAGCCTACTATAGCATCACCTAGCCTACTCTAGCCTACTTTGGCATACTCTAGCCTTCTTTGGCATACTTTAGCCTAGTTTATCCTAACATACTATAGCTTAGCCTATCCTACTCTAGCCTAACCTACTCTAGACTACTCTGGCCTAGCCTATCATATCCTACTCTTTTGAAGCCTAATCTATCGTAACCTACACTACTTGAGCCTACTCTGCTCTACTCTAGCCTACTTTAGTCAAGCCTAATCTAGCCTAGCCTACTCTAGCCTAGCCTATCCTATTCCAGACTACTCTAACCTAGCCTACTATAGCCTACGCTACTCAAGCCTACCCTAGCCTAGCCTACTATAGCATAACCTACTCTAATTTATTTACTCTATCCTACTCTAGACTACCCTTCTCTATCCCACTCTAGCCTACTCTTGCCTAGCTTACTCTAACCTAGCTTACTCTAGCCTAGTTAATCTATCATAGCCTAGCCTACTCTAGCCTATCTTACTATAGCCTAAGCTAGCTTAGCCTGTTATACTTTACAATAGCCTAGCCTAACGTGCTCTAGCCTGGCCCAGCCTTCTCTAGCTTAGACTACTCTAGCCTAGCCTACTCGAGACTAACCTAACCTAACCTAAGCTAACATGACCTGCACACCATACTCTAGCCTATTCTAGCGTACCCTAGCCTACTCTATCCTACCCTACCCTTTCCTACTCTTGTCTACTCTATCCTATTCGAGTGTAAACTAGCCTAGTCTAGCCTACTCTAGCCTAACCTAGCCTAGCCTAGCCTAAACTACTCTAGCCTAGCTTAGCCTACTCTATCCTACCCTACCCTAGCCTACTTTTGTGTACTCTAGCCTATTTGAGTGTAAACTAGCCTAGCCTAGCCTACTCTAGCCTAACCTAGCCTAGCCTAGACTAACCTACTCTAGCCTAGCTTAGCCTACTCTAGCCTAACCTATCCTAGCCTAGTTTAGTCTACTCTAGCCTTGACTACTCTAGCCTACCCTATTCTATCCTACCTTACTCTAACCTAACCTTCTCTACTCTAGCCTACTCTTCTCTAGTTTAGCCCATCCTACTCTACTCCAACCTACTTTACACTAATATAGCCTAGGCTACTCTAGCCCATCCTACACTAATCTAGCTGAGCCTACTATACTCTACTCTAGTCTAGCTTAGTCTACTCTAGTGTAGCTTAGTTTACTGTGGCCTAGCATAACCTAGCCTACTCTATCCTCGCATACTCTAGCCTAGCCAAGCCTACCGCAGCCTACTCTAGCCTAGTCTACCGTAGCCTACTCTAGCCTACGCTACCCTAGGCTAGCCTAGTCTACTCTAGCCTAGCCTAGCCTAACCTAGCCTAACCTAACCTACTCTAGCCTAGCCTGCTCTAGCCTACTCTATCTTAGCCTAGCCTACCATAGTCTAGCTTAGGATAGCATATATACTTAAGCCTAGCCTAGCCTAGCCTAGCCTAGCCTAACCTATCTTAGCCTACTCCATCCTAGCCTATCATAGACTAGCCTACTCTATTTTAGCCTACTTTAGCCTACTTTATCTTAACCTAACCTATCCTAGCCTAGCCTAGCCTAACCTATCCTACTATAGGCTAATCTAGCTTAGCCTATACTAGCCTAGACTAGCCTATCCTACTCTACTCTGGCCTAATCTAGCCTAATATATCCTACACTAACTTACTCGAGCCTAGCCTAACTTACTCTAGCCTAACCTACACTAGCCTAGCCTCACCTACTCTAACATAGCATAGCATATCCTACTCTAGCCTACTCTAGTCAACCCTACGCTAGCCTATCCTACTCTACTCTACTCCTAGCCTAATGTAGCCTAGCCTACTCTTGCCTACTCTAGCCTAGCCTAGCCCACACTCCTCTAGCCTACTCGAGCCTAGCCTGCTCTAGCCTACTTTAGCCTACTCTAGCCTAGCTTATTATACTCTATCCTATCCTAGCCAAACTTACTATACTCTAGCCTAGCCTAGCCTACTCTAGACTAGCCTAGCGAAGCCTAGCCTAGCCTAGCGCAGCCTAGCCTAGCCTACCACAGCCTAGCCTAGCCTACTTTAGACTAGCCTAGCGCAACCTAGCCTAGCCTATTCTAGCCTACTCTAGCTTATCCTCTTCTAATCAAGCCTACTCTAAGTTAGCCTTCTCTATCCTATCTTAGCCTACTGTAGCATACTCTAGCCTAGCCTAGCTTAGCCTAGCCTACTCTTTCCTAACCTAGCCTAGCCAACTCTACTCTAGCTTAGCTTAGCGTAGCCTATCCTAGCCTACTCTTGACTAGCCTAGCCTAGCCTACTCTAAACTACTCTAACCTACTTTATTGTAGCCTACTCTACTATACTCTAGCCTAGCCTACCCTAACCTACTCTAGCCTAGTCTACCCTAGCCTACTCTATCCTACTTTGCCCTGCTCTAACATATCCTATCCTATCCTATCCTAGCTTAGCCTCGCATACTCTAGCCTAACCTAGCTTAGCCTATCCTATCCTAGCCTAGCCTAACCTAGAGCACTCTAGCATACCTTAGCCTACTATATCCTAGCCTGGTATACCCTATTCTAGCCTACTCTATCCTAGCCTACACAACATACTCTATTCTAGCCTAGCCTAAACTAGCCTAACCTGTCCTAACCTAACCTAGTTGTACTCTAGCCTAACTTAACCTAGGCTAACCTTAAACCATAGCTTACCTTAAACCAAACTTCCTACCTCTTCCTACACTAACGTAGTCTACCCTAGCCTATCTTATTGTATGCTAGTGCACCCTAGTGTATTCTACCCTAATTAAGCCAAGATTTCCCTAGCCTACTCTAACCTAACCTACCCTATCCTATATATCCTAGTGTATCTCACCATACCTTACCTTATCCTAATTACCTTAAGCGACCCTATCTTAGAGCTAAGTCTATCCTAGCTTACATAATCTACTCAACCTTAATTTACATAGATTCATCTAACCTAATCTACGTAGACTAACATATCTTATCCTATTCTAACCTTAAGCCTACATCCATAAACATCAATCCTATAGCCTACATCCATAAGCCTCAATCCTATGTTTACATGAATAAGAATAAACATGGATCCTAACCATAATTCCAACTCTAAACATATCAATTATAATATGAAAATCCATTTTTTAATGCCAAATACCAAATCATACATCCATTAGGTCATTTGAAATTAAAAAATTACATAATTTTAATAAAACATACAAAATGTTACAATAATTATCACAAACACATAATAAATAACTATTCTAAAATGTACATTCCACACTCTCAAAATCATAAAAGTCCACAGAGAAAATAACTAACATAAATAGTAAATTTAAAAAAATAGAAAATAAATTTTATACACATTAAAATGGTTTTTATGTAAAAATATTATATTCAAGTTAGAATATAATATATATTATACAATACATTTTTATTTATAGACATTTAAGACATAATAAATGTTATTTTTTAATATACACAAAATAGTTAATACAAATTTTCTATTTATTTAATTAATTAAAAAAAACTATACGCAAACAAAATAAGTGTAATAAATCTTCCATTATAATCAAATAAAACGATTAAATCTTTCCTTCCTAATATAGGATTGAAAAAAGTAATAACCAAATTTTATATAAAAAAGTTAAAAAGAAACTAATTTGCATGCCAATTAAACTATTGGGAGACGACCCTAATGTTGATTGACAAATAGATTTTTAATGAGCAGTTTATTATGCGATCGAAACATATTAAATCGTTATTCCAGAAATATTTCCTTTAAATTAAATAAAAATCACTATCATATACAATGGCAGAAATGAGCTGTCCGTTTAAGAAATTAAATCTTATGGCAAAGGATGACTAAACAAATGAGTATGATAACACATGCGAGCCAGCAAAGTATTGAGATCATGAAATCTTTCAATAGAAGTAAAAACTAAGTTTATATATGCAAGGCTGGTTATATTGACATCATCAAATCTTTCAAGAGAAGTAAAAACTAAGTTTTTATATGCAAGGCTAGTTAAAATAATAATAAAGCTCTAAATTTGGTAGGCTAGTTAAAATAATAATATGTAGACAAGGATGTAGAGGACATAATAGGGTTAGTGATTGCAATATCTGTTAATACATTGTGATGCGACTTTCTTAAAATATTGTAGTCTTGGTAATTGTTTCAACTGATTCTAATATTTCTTTATGCAGTTGTTATCTCTATCAAAAATCGATTTAATGAATTTGGTATTAGGACTGCTTTTATTTGTTTGCATTAGGCATTCAAATATATTTTATGAATTTGGTGAGGAATTAATACTAATCTACTAACATTTATCAGGCCATTTATCGTGTCTTTACAGAGCCCTACTAAGTCTACGTCTATGGGGTATGCATAGTTTGATCGGAGAACAAGAGGATGCTGCATCTAAGATGGATGTATACGGCCTTTGTTGATATCATTTGAATTCATAATCAATTTGGCAATTTCATTTGATCAGCTTCAATCTATAGTCTACATTATGTACTGATTGGCTAGAACCTGAGAGTAACATTAAAGAAAGTCTCAAGTTCACGTGCAACCCTTTTTCTTGAATCGGTATTCTATAATGATCCTTCCTTGTGCTATGGCAGGCGTTTTTCTATAGGCATATAATAGATGAGACTTGCAGGATGGTTAAGAATCAAGACTGTTTTCTATTTATATACTTCCTCAATTGGCCTACACAAAATTGTATGTAAAACTCTTTTCACTTAGAATTATCCAGAACCTGAGATTAACATTAAAGGTGAGTCAAAATTTCCCACTCATTGATGACCAAAAATTCATTTCCTCAAACAATCACTATGATTCTCCTCCCAGTTTTCAAATATTTCACTAACAATATAAGTAAAGTAGCCTTTGCCAACATCGTAACATTTTTCTGTTATTTCCCTCAATTTCATCAATGCATACTTTGAAAGGCCAAGCTCCTTATGAAGACGGAGACTTTCACTTTCCTATGGAATTTCTTCAGATGACAACTACTGTATATTATATTCCTCTGCCATTTTTAACTATGTACAGTTGTTTTTTTTTTTAAGAAAGAAGAAATACGGCTTCTGTTCGTATCAAGTGATGGTGATCATATACTATTCAAACGTGTTACTCATTGTGGCGGTCACTGATTAGTAAAAATAAAAAGAAACAAGATTGTATCATTTTGACATCATCGAATCATCATTTCTCCCTGTAAAACTTCAGAAAAGTTACCAAGGCGAGACCCTTTTAAATTCTTTACATTTGAATGTGCAGTATCATTTTCATAATGAACTCAAGAAAAACTTCTAGAGCTGAGAAGACGTGTGTTGTGTAAATATTCTACCACAGTAGTCAACCAATAAACATTGCTCGTGGAGAAACTTTTATGATGTAACAACAAAATGGTGCATATGATAAGGTAAACCTACAAGGAGTTGAACCGACATCTTCCCTTCAATTAGTCATTCATCAAAGAGAAGCATCCTTTGTAGTTATATCATTTCTTATCCTCCATCATCAATGAGGCTACATATCCATTTAGCAGATCTACAGGGTTGGGAGAGCAACAATAATAGAGTTTGAGCATACTGCCTAACGATCTGTCACTGTGATCTTTATGAATGAACTGGATCGTGACGAACAAATGAGCAGTTTAGAAGATGTAGCGACTTGGCATCCCAATGTAAAAATCCAAATATCAGTCAGCCTGTAATTGTGAACCACTGATTGAAGACATTATAACCATCGTGTCCAGTTATTGTTGGTGTTTGATGCTTTGGCGTGATATAGATTGGCCCATGGAATAAACCTTTAAATCCTTGATTGTGCACCAATTCCTTTTCTTTTTAAATATCGACATAGCGCACATTTTGTGTGATTAAGGTTAACACATTTTTATATCCATAGTGCTTTGGAAAACAAATCAATACGTTGTGCATGACATAAGAGTCACTTGTAACTTGTCATGTGGCTTATATGTTTCGACCATTGGATTTGGAGCTTTGTGGTTTGGGCTTGGCTTGATGAGATAAGTGAACGGTACACAAAGGTGAAAACTTGAAAAGGTAAACAAAACCCTTTTTACAAGATACATAATATGGACATAAGTCATAAGGAGCAATGATATATAAAAAGCCATCGTAAGTATGGACTTTTTAGGAATTAAAAAATATATATATATTAATAATAAAAAGGGGAATAATCCATAGTGCCATGGACTTTCCATGAAGTGGAGATAAAAGGTATGATGGGAAAATAGACTTTTTAGGAATTTGAAATATTTTTTTTATTTATAATAAAAAGGGGAATAATCCATAGTGCCATGGACTCTCCATGACGTGGACATAAAAGGTATGATGGAAAAGTATTATAAATCATGGACATTATGAAATTTTCAATTTTTGGGGGTAAATATACACCATATCAAATGATGAAAGCAAAACTGGGAAGAAGAATGGAGGTAGATAAAAAAAATGTGAGGAGAAAAGCCACAAGCTAAATTTCCAAGTGAAATTGAATTCTTTAAACCAAAATCTACATCCACTTGTCCGAACAATAATTTGCATGATAACAATCTATAATCTAGTTGTAGAATGTAACCATGGGCAACAAAGTGTCATTAGTCAAAACATTTCATTTAAAATCCCAAAAACTCCTCATCCATAGAAACCCCAAGACAACGTTGAGTCATCTAGAGTCATAGGATTTAGGGTTTTGTTCTTGTAAGAACGATAGGTAGAAAGAAAAGTAACAATTGTGTCTTTTAATCGAAAGGGGGATCTTGGCAACACTTTTCCAGCTAGATTAACGTTGATGACCAAAAATGTCATCAAGTGACCACTATCCCTTCCTTGAATTGGTATTGTAGAATGATCCTTCCACTTATGCTATGGTAGGCATAACTGTGATAACCCTTAAACGAAAATGGATCATAGTGACAGTTTAGTTTGTTTTCTATTAAGATATTTCCATAATTGACATGCACAAAAGTTTACAGAAAGCTCTTTCCATTTCGACTTAGGTAATATTTGAATATGTTCGACAAAGTTGTAAAACTAAAAGGTATGCTTTATTAAGTTTTTCTAACAGCTAAATCCAAGATTCCACATAATGTAATATAACTCCCAAGTAGCATGCAAAAAGTTGGGAGTGATGACATCTGCCATCCCTTTATAGGTTTTATTTCCAATTAATGCATGGTCCTATAAACCTATATTGAAGAACAAATTGGATTGATTAAGAATAATTTGCTTGCATGAAAGTTAAAACCTATTCCATGAACTTGCAAAGTTTCATGCATTTTTAATAATAGGGTAAGATGGAAATTATAGTTACAATCTGTGTTTTATTAAGAAGGTATGAAAATTGCACAAATCTCCATGAACATCTAAAAATTGTCATCCAACGCATCATCAACATGTCACCCCCATGAATTTTGTGATGAAAATTACAAGTGGAAACCCATGCAAAATAGCAGGCAATGGGCTCAAATAATGCAAGTAATTATTTAAAATCCTAGGCATAGTGATCTAGTTTTATTTTGACAAAATAGACTTAATTGATTTAGAAGATTTGTAAATATTATGTAGCTTTAATGTACATCAAATTGAAGTACTGAAAATGTGACTTTCAATGTATGATAATTATAATTTTTGTTTTCTTGAAAACTCTTACTAACATCTCTGTTAACCTAATAGAGGTGCAAAAAATCTAGTGCTCCATTTGTTTGTATAAATTCAGTTACTACTTACCACCCCCTTTCTTTTTTTCCCCACAAATGGCATTTAAAGCAGTGTCAAATGTTTTTCTTTCTAATTACAAAATAGTCGTGCTAGTAAATTGGATCAGCACCATTTTCATGGTGTGTATACACACAAAAATGAATGTTGTAGTGGCCCCATCTAGCTGAAAGATTTACAATAAGAAGGATCTAACGAAATTTTTTGATCTAACGAAAGTTTGTCAATCTGATAAATTAAATTTCCAAAGTCAACATATGATATACATAGATGAACAAAAAACACATGGCAAAGGAGTACATGCTCCGAGTGCCACTCACTGGATTGTTAATATTCTAAAATTATTTTGTCACCTAGTGTGTTGGTACTTATAGATAGTAACTCCCTTGTTGTAGTTGGTATCCATTCAACCGGTAGGATGATTTGTTTCTAAATACTCGCTAATCATCCTTGGTTGCCACTTTCCATTTGAACATGTAATATCCCGAATTTTGACTAACTATTTCTGATGTTATATATTGGGATTAAATCCCCAACACATATGATTTGTTTTGATTATTGGGCATAATCCCTAGTGCACATGATTTATTCTTTTATAGACTGACATATTGGGCATGGACCCTGGCTGACTTCATTATTGTTATATGTTGGGAAAGAAGGCCCTAATGGAGAGATTATGTTTTATTATGAGAATTGGGTACAAAACCCTAATATACTAAGCTGACCTTTTGTTACATACTGTGCAGAGTTATGACTTACATGATTGACTTATATGGTGTGTTGAGCGTGGACTCAGGAACACACGGATGACCTACGTACTGGGCATAAGCCCCGATGTACCTAGAGGATTTTATTATGTACTGGGCGTAAGCGCCGATGTACATTGAGTGTTGGGTAGGATCCCTAGAGCACTCCAAGCTTGATAAATGAATACCGGATCTGAGGCCATTATACATTCTAGATGTGCTTCACAACCACATTCTAGTACTAGTGTTGAGCAGGACACTCTGAAATTGCACTAGCGTAACACCCATGTGAAGAGTGTTGAGTTAAAGCTCTGAAGAGCACTCAGGGTTACTTGATCTTAAAAGTGTTGAGTCAGGAAGACTCTGAATAGCACTTCTATTTCATCACATTTATTTAATTTGGTTAAATGAATCATTTTCTATCTATCATCAAGTACTCTGAGAACTACCATGTTAAAACGAGGGAATCCGACATGCAAGAGAGAGAGATCTAGAGGTACCTAACCAAGCCAACTATCCAAGCTTACCATAACTAAACTATTGAATAATTAAACTTAATTAATTATTCTTATGTGAAAAACATGCCTAAGGGCCATGCATAAAATAGTTCTCCAAAGTGGATATTATTATTATTATTATTCTCCTAAAGAAAAACATTTCTTATATATGTATTTAATTATTGCATAGGGTTATGCTTGAAAGGACTCTCACATAAATATACTATTAAATTATTAATAGTATTATTGTTATTTATTGTTAAATATAAGTAATAAAATATATAACTATTATTATTACCAATTATGTAAGAAGTAATTTAAAGTCACTTCTAGTTAAAACAAATAAAAGTCCTAGTTTAACAAAGGACAAGATATTTAGTAAAAATATCTTTTAAAAATATTAATTTAATTAAAAAAACTAAATAATTATTCAAACATCTATATTCCAAGACTCCCCTATATAAAAGAGGGTAGATCCCAAGAAAGGGGATCATCTTCTCATTATCATTCTCTTATGAGAATAAACGAGAATGTTGCTGCAAGAACTGAAGCAATCCCACATTAATATCCATATCTATTCCAGAAGTTGAACCTAGGGCCTCTACTTCTCTCATTCCATGTTGGAACCAGCTCGGGGGGGTCCAGTTAAGACTAGGAACGGTCTAAGGGTCATGGTTGGGAGGAACATGGTAATCCCAAAGTTATCCAGTTAAAAGATCACTCTATAGGTCAGCCAAGTCCATAAGCTTTCTGCATTAATTATTGTTTGAGTGTGCAGGTCTTGTAGAGGAGGATTAAGCTTCAATATAACCAGGTATGAACTACAAGTCTCCATTTCAGTTTACAATAGAAGCTAGGATTAATATATTAGGATTTATTTTACAGTACTGTATTTTCCCCAAATATGTATAATGTTATATCTCCCATAGAGCAAGGGCCTTAGGGCATGGGCTCACAAGGGTTACACGATAGGATTATTTTGGTTCCCTTAAACAAAACTATTACCTTCACTATAATCCATGAGTTTGAACCAAAACCAACCAGAGGTCTAGCAGGGATAGCCTAGCTAGCCTATGCTAGACTTCCATGTCAGCAGCAACCTTAAAATTCCAAATCATCACGTAAACTGAAGACTGGATTCTTGTAAGACCTTTATTGAAATTGTATTTTATTTCTGAAAGGTTATACCGTGTTCTTCATTCCCGATTTAATATATATATATATATTGGGTCAACTTTCTTTTACATCTTTTTACCATTCTTTCAAACATAGAAAAACAATCGCAGACATGAATAGAGGATTCTCTTTTAAAGAAATTACATTACGGTAAAACCCAAGTCTTAACAAATGAACTACACAATAGAGAAACTTTATTACAGTATTAAAACTTATCATCACCAATGATTTCATATCAAAACAACTACCTACGATTTCAGCTGTACATGGTCATCAAACTAATCTCTTCCTACCAAAGCAAAATTTACACAACGATTCCTCTATCTCTAGGTTCCATAAATTTAAGAAACTATTTAGTTATCATTTCCTTTGCTCTTTCCACAGTCAAGAAAACCATTAATAAATACAATTTCTCTACCCTAGATTTCATAAGTTTAGAGATCCCATCAAACGTTTACACATTACATCCTAACCTTGACAGGCAGTAGTTCCAAACCAAGAATCGGATCTACATCAGCACCAAATTAATACTTTGGCATTTAAATACATTTTGTTTACTACATCAAGACGTAGGTCAGGAGATCGATACCCACTATCGATTTACGAACCCTTGCTATCGTTGGCATAGCCAACATCATAAACATTTAGCCACAAACCTCCCTTCTTAGACAAATGTATACCTAGTAAGTAAGGGTTACGTTAAACATCTTTTCATTTAAACGCGGGAGTCTTTATAAAGTCAAAGATTTAGCTACCACTCAGTAAAACGATTGGCATTCCCATACAAAACAAACTGATAGACACATGTCGAGCTATCAAATCTCAGGAACAACCTAGAACACCTAGGCTAATAAACTAACTAGATAGTAGACAGAGACATCACCAACGTAAAAAAACATAGAAGGTAGTTGAGCTACACTCTCAAGATTATCATTTAAAATACCCAATCAATTGCCTTCAAGTTAGAACAACAATAGCCAACACAGAGTTCAAATAAGTACTAACCATACATATTCAATAGAAAAACGCAAAGGCCAAAACAATTTAAATATCATCCTTATATGATCAATAACGAAACGCATGAGACTTTTCCAGTAACAGTAAGTCTTTTCCAAAACCCCAAATTTATACAATGTGGGTACATATCCCCTTTAAAAAAAAGGCGTAGAGCTCTACAGATCCAAATGGCCCAACCATTACATCAAAACCAGAAACCCTCCGGGTTTATCCCCATTAAAATGACATAGACACATCCATTAACCGGTCCAGCCAAATGGCGACCCCAGCAAAACTTCAAATAGGGTTACAGTGAGCCCAAAGGGTTTCACGAAGTCACACTTAGAAAAGACAAACAGAACACCCTCCATAGATGCGAAAGGAAGGGCAAGGGTTGGTAACACCTGAACTTATCAATCTATAGATAACGTCACCAAGGATGTTGGACATCTATTTATCAATCCACACAGAAGAGTATCACAACCATTCACCTGCCATTAAAACAAGTTACACGAAGTTAAATCCTGAAATGAAAATACTAGATAAATGTAGAAGGCAAATAAAAGAAATAGCAGGTGAATGAGTAAGATTATCTGAACATGGTCACCTCATCCTTCATCTTTTCGTCTAGGTAACCACCAGGTGCGCTGACCATGAGCGTAGCTCAGGTCAAGGCATGAACCCCCTCCAAAACGCAATAAGGGACTGTCTTAAGCCAAAATAACATGCAGAGCAACGAATGCAAGTGTAAAAACCCCAAATCGAAACCCTCTCTGCCAACTGGTCACCAAAACACGTTGACATCACATGGGGTAGTTAATACTCCACCCAACTCCATTTATTTAATTTAAAATTTCATCCAAGCGCTATAATGGCAAGCCATAAGGGTATCAACGATGGTGGTATCAAGGTATTATCCCAAGGGTTTAAATCTTAGCCTTTAAACCTTAAGTAGCATTCCTTGTTAAGACTTGGTGATAGGTTACATAAGGGAGAAACTCTCCATAGTGGCACCTGCACAAACATAGTTACAATACATTAGCAAATTGCTAAGTAAGACAGGAATTCCAAAGCTTACCCTTACCTCTCAGCAGCTCTGTCAGGGGTACGTTTCTTTTTGGAACACCAGGTTTCTCTCATGGACCTCAAACTTCCATCAACAAAGGTCCATCATGCCTAAAGATACCAATTAGACATTTTATAAACTCAATATGCATCTGTTTCTTAAAAGCAAAAAGGAGGATTTTAAATATTACTCTAGCATTTGTAAACTTGCCACATGGTTACATTATCTACCTTACGTACGCTTCCGCGGAAACAAAATAATTATAACAAGTAAGATTATCTTGCTTAGAAACCATAAACTCTTTTGTCGCAAACAAAGTACCGATGCATTTTCCTACTACTGAAGTTAAATTATAAAATACATTATCCATTTTAGGCATTTTAGCAGTAGGAGAATTTTTTTTATTTTTACTATTTTTAGGGACATTACAAGTGGTATCAGAGCCCAGCTATGACACTAAGTGACCTAATGGGCTCATTTACAAACATCCACTGCAAATACATTGAAATCAAGAATATATAGTTATAAATTTTATGCGCATATGAACTAACAAATTTTCTATTCTTAACATTGTTATGACAACCAAGTACAATCATTGTCTGAAAATGAGCACAGAAAAAAGGCGGCAGCATACATGGGAATTTGAACTCTCCACCACAAGAGCAAGAAATCGTGGTGGAATTAAACTCATATTTAATGAAATCTATGCAAAACCTACTCCCAAAATTCCAAATTTTCAGAGATGATAACATGCAAGAAAGACAAGAACAAGAAGCTATAAATGAAGCTATGCTTCAAACTTTAACAGGGGCAAAACCCCACGGACAGCCCACTTTCTCAGCCAATATTTCTAAAGTGAGAGACTGTTCCACAAAGAAATCTATCAGTCCTAAAGGAGAGGAACAAGGAGAACACCTACCGGAATCAATGGAAGAGGACTATAAGAACTCTTCCGACGATGATGGATCCCCATCTCCTTGCAAGAAAAGGAGGAAGAGTGACGATAGTTTGCAGGGAGAATTCAGAAAGATAAAAGCCCCAATATATGATGGAGAAATTAATACCAAGGATAAGGATGAGGAATGGCTGTTAGGAATGAACAAGTATTTCAAACTCCACAACTATTCTAGTGAAATGTAAGTCTAACTAGTCATCTACAATTTAAATGGTAAAGCATCCAGATGGTGGAGAGATTTGAAACACACCAAAGGGAAAGAATTGAGGGACATAACATGGGAAGCTTTCAGCAGAATTTTTCAGGACAAATTTAAGTCTGAAAGATTCTTTGACAAGAAGATCAAGGAATTCCATGAATTGAAAATCGGATCCCTAACCATGGAAGCATTCATAAACATATTTTTAGATATGCTGCATTATGTCCCATACATCAAATATGAAAATCTCAATATACAAAAATTCTTGGGATGTCTACCACCAAATTTCAGAGAAAAGATTGAATTTGACATGCCCAAAACCAGATGTGCCTTTACACAAAGCAAGACTCTATTATCAACATGGGAATCCAAGGAATGATAACATAAACAAAAACAAGGAAAGTTTCAGAACCTTTTGAGATAATCTCAGACCAATTTTTAGACCACCACCTTACCGGAAACAAAACAATAGCTTCCCTCCCAACAGAGGCTTCAACAGACCTCATGCATGGCCAAATGCACCCCCACTGCATACCAACAGACCATCTTTCAACAAAAGGGAAAAGGCTTCCCCACCAACCATTACTTGCTGGAAGTGCCAAGGGCCACATTACTTCATAGATTGTCCCAACTAATCGGACGGAGTGTTACACAATGTCCAAGCAAACCCTACAGTAGGGGACATATGAAAGAACACCCAAAATTTATGCTACACTTGATGGCCGGCAAGGAGACCATTAGGCCACTATGGTTGAAATTGAGGGTAAGATCTCAAACACAGGCATTTCAGTTCTAATAGACCCCAGTGCATGCTGAAGTTACATCTCCCCTAAGATAGTTGATACTTGTAAGTTAAACCGAATGAGCCACAAGAAACCATGACTAGTACAACTAGCCACTGGTACCAAACGGAAGGTATCCGAACTAGTTAAAACTTGTGAGATAGATCTGAACGGTTTCCCAACTATGGTGGATTTAAACATCCTACCACTAGGATCCTATGATGTACTTATAGGAATGGACTGGTTAGAAGAACATCATGCCCTACTTGACTTTTTAAACAAATCCATACTATGCACGGATAACCAAGGGAATAAGAAGACCATTCAAGATATCCCTAAAAAATTTTCCATAAGACAGATATCTTCCTTACAAGCAAAGAAGTGTGTAAGGAAGGGTTGTAAACTCTTTGCAGTTAACATACGAACTGTAGAAACCGATAGGGAACAAAAGATCAAAGATTTCCCAGTCCTTGTGGAATTCAAGGATGTATTTGTTGAGGAAATACCTAGGCTACCACCCAAACGGGATCTAGATTTCTCCATAGAGTTAACACCCGATTCCGTACCAGTCTCCAAATCACCTTACCGTATGATTCCTCTTGAATTGGTGGAACTCAAGCTTCAGTTACAAGAGTTAATCGAGAAGGGTTATATCCGATGTAGATTGTCTCCCTAGGAAGCACCAATACTCTTTGTCAAGAAGAAGGACGGAATGATGCGGATGTGCATCAATTACCGCCAACTCAACAAATTGACCATCAAGAACTGTTACCCACTACCTAGAATTGATGACTTGTTTGATCAAGTCGGAGGAGCCAAGATCTTCTCAAAGATCGACCTACAATCCGGATAACACCAAGTGAGAATCTATGATGAAGACATCAGGAAGAACGCTTCCCGAACCCGATATGACCATTACGAGTTTGTGGTCATGCCTTTCGGACTGACCAATGCACCTTCCAACTTTATGTGCTTGATGGAAAACATATTTAGTAAATACCTAGACAAGTTCGTTCTAGTCTTCATCGATGACATTCTCATCTACTCAGAGAATGAAGAAAAACACGAAGAATAGCTCTGGATTGTATTACGAATACTACGAGAACACCAACTATATGCTAAGTTTAGGAAGTGTGACTTCTACAAACCCCAGATACAGTACCTAGGGCACATCATCTCGGAGAAGGGGATAGCAGTTGACCCCGAGAAGATTAAAGCCATAGAAGAATGGCCTACCCCCACTTGCGGAACCGACATAAGGTCATTCCTAGGGTTAGCCGGATACTACCGGAAGTTCATTGAAAACTTCTCTCGAATTGCTTGTCCTATGACAGCCTTACAAAAGAAAACAACCAAGTTTCTCTGGACGGCAAAATGCGAAGAAAGTTTCCAAAAGTTAAAACAACTTTTGACTAGTGCACCCATCCTACGGATTGCCAAACCCGATGGGGACTTCGTAGTTTGCACAAATGCAAGCAAGGAAGGGCTCGGTGGATTCCTTATGCAAAATGACTTCGCTATCTGTTACGAGTCAAGGAATTTAAAGGAACGAGAACATAACTACCCCACACATGATCTTGAACTGGCCGCCATTATCCATTCCTTAAAGATGTGGAGGTAGTACCTTATGGGAAAGAAGTTCCTATTAAAGACGAACAACATGAGCCTAAAATACCTATTTGACGAACCAGACTTAAACGCCAGGAAATCCAGGTGGATAGCCTTCCTTGGTGAGTACAACTTCAAACTAAAACACTTAAAGGGAAAGGAGAACAAGATCACTGATGCTTTAAGTCGACGGGCCCATATGATATATGAGGTGACCATGAGCCAAACTGACTCAAATTTACATCGCCGAATTAGAACGGCATGTCAACATGATCGGTTCTATGTCGAGATCCTTAAGAAAATCCAAGACGATAGGTTATTTCAACAACAAAAGGAATATAAGATAGACGAGTAGGGACTGCTATGGTCAAAAGAAAGACTTTATGTTCCAGAAGGCGGGGACATTAGACCCAACATCCTCATAGAGTTCCATCAGAAACCTTACTCGGGACATCCGGGATATCAAAAGATGATATCAGCAGTAAAGAAACACTTCTTTTGGCCTAAACTAAAAGCCGATATAGCTTTATTCATTGCTAAGTGCCAAGAGTGTCAGCTGGTCAAAGCAGAACACCAACACCCTTCCGGACTACTAAAACCCTTACCCATTCCAGAGTGGAAGTGGGAGGTCATTAGTATGGACTTCATCACGGGGTTACCCAAAATTAAGAGATAGAATGACTCCATTTTTGTAGTGGTAGACAAGTTATCCAAGGAAACACACTTTATACCGGTAAATTATACCTACAAAGCCGTGCACATAGCGGAAATCTTCCTAAAGGAGATTTTTCGATTGCATGGGATACCCAAGGCAATTATTTCCTATCGAGATACGAAGTTCACTAGCAACTTTTGGAGGGAATTATTCTCTGGTTTGGATACACAATTACAATTCAGTACCGCGTACCACCCCCTAACCGACGGATAAACGAAATGAGTAAACCAAATCCTTGAGGACATGCTGAGGATGTATGTCATGAACAACCCCACGAAGTGGGAAGATTATTTTCACCTCACAGAGTTTGCTTACAACAATGGATGCCAAACCTCAACCAAGATGATCCTTTTCAAGGTACTCTATGGCAGGAAATGTCAGACACTCGTGACTTGGGACAGTCCGATAGACAGACTTATGCTAGGCCCCGATTTACTAAAAGACTTGGAGCAACTAGTCTCCAAGGTGCAACAAAACTTGAAGGAGGCACAAGACCGCCAAAAGAGTTATGCGTATAAGAAAAGAAAATACAAAGACTACCAAATCGGGGAACATGTGTTCCTAAAAGTAAAGAAAAAACGAATCTCTTTGAGCTTAGGACGATGCGGGAAATTAGCCCCCAGGTTTTGTGGACCTTTTGAGATACTGGCTAAGAAGGGCCCAATAGAATAAGAGTTAGCCTTACCAGCTCATGTAAAAGTTCATAATGTTTTTCATGCATCTCTTTTAAAGAAATATGTATACGATACTAAACATGTAATTGATTGGTCCTTATTACAGGTGGAGCGCGAAGGGGAGTTCATGCCAGAACCACTCCACATTCTGTACAAGAGAGAGGTGGATCTTAGGAGAAGGACCATTACCCAGCTAAAAGTACAATGGAGGCACTTTGGACCATAGTAGGCTACTTGGGAAAACGAGGCAACCATGAAAGAGGCATACCCCGCCTTGTTTCATGACTTCATTTCTAGTCCCTAGAACACTGAGACGGTGTTGTTTTAAGAGGGGAGGGATGTAATATCCCAAATTTTGACTAACTATGTCTGATGTTATATATTGTGCTTAAATCCCTAACACATATGATTTGTTTTGATTATTGGGCATAAGCCCTAGTGCACATGATTTATTCTTTTATAGACTGACATATTGGGAATGGACCCTGACTGACTTCATTATTGTTATATGTTGGGTAAGAAGGCCCTAATGGACAAATTATGTTTTATTATGAGAATTGGGTACAAAACCCTAATACACTGAGATGACCTTTTGTTACATACTGTGCAGAGTTATGACTTATATGGTGTGTTGAGCGTGGACTTGGAAACACACGGATGACCTATGTACTAGGCATAAGCCCCGATGTACCTAGAGGAGTTTATTATGTATTGAGCGTAAGCCCCGATGTACATTAAGTGTTGGGTAGGAGCCCTGGAGCACTCCAAGCTTGATAAATGAATACCGGATCCGAGGCCATTATACATTCTAGTACTCGTGTTGAGCAGGACGCTCTGGAATTTCACTAGCGTAACACCCATGTGAAGAGTGTTGAGTTAAAGCTCTGAAGAGCACTCGGGGTTACTTGATCTTAAAAGTGTTGAGTTGGAAAGACTCTGAATAGCACTTCTATTTCATCACATTTATTTAATTTGGTTAAATGAATCATTTTCTGTCTATCATCAAGTACTGCGGGAACTACCATGTTAAAACGAGGAAATCTGACATGCAAGAGAGAGATCTAGAGGTACTGAACCAAGCTAACTATCAAAGCTTACCATAACTAAACTATTGAATAATTAAACTTAATTATTCTTATGTGAAAAACATGCCTAAGGGCCATGCATAAAATAGTTCTCCAAATTGGATATTATTATTAATAATATTATTATTATTCTCCTAAAGAAAAACATTTCTTATATATGTATTTAATTATTGCATAGGGTTATGTATGAAAGGACTCTCACATAAATATACTATTAAAATTATTAATAGTATTATTATTATTTATTGATAAATCTAAGTAATAAAATATATAACTATTATTATTACCAATTATGTAAGAAGTAATTTAAAGTCACTTCTAGTTAAAACAAATAAAAGTCCTAGTTTAACAAAGGACTAGATATTTAGTAAAAATATCTTTTAAAAATATTAATTTAAATAAAGAAACTAAATAATTTTTCAAATAGCTATATTCCAAGACTCCCCTATATAAAAGAGGGCAGATCCCAAGAAAGGGGATCATCTTCTCATTATCATTCTCTTATGAGAATAAAGGAGAATGTTGCTGCAAGAACTAAAGCTGTCCCACATTAATATCTAGATCTATTCCAGCAGTTGAACCTAGGGCTTCTACTTCTCTCATTGCATGTTGGAACTAGCTCAGGGGGGATCCAATTAAGACCAGGAACGGTCTAAGGGTCATTGTTGGGAGGAACATGGTAGTCCCAAAATTATCCAGTTAAAAAATCACTCTACACGTCATCCAAGTCCATAAGATTTCTGCATTAATTATTGTTTGAGTGTGCAAGTCTTCCAGAGGAGGATTAAGCTTCAATATAACCAGGTATGAACTACAAGTCTCCATTTCAGTTTACAATAGATGCTAGGATTAATATATTAGGATTTATTTTACAGTACTGTATTTTCCCCAAATATTTATAATGTTATCTCTCCCATAGAGCAAGGGCCTTAGGGCATGGAATCACAAGGGTTACACAGTAGGATTATTTTGGTTCCCTTAAATAGAACTATTATCTTCACTATAATCCATGATTTTTAACCAAAACCAACCAGAGGTCTAGCAGGGATAGCCTAGCTAGCCTGTGCTAGAATTCCATGTCAGCAGCAACCTTAAAATTCCAAATCATCACGTCAACTGAAGACTGGATTCTTGTAAGACCTTTATTGAAATTGTATTTTATTTATGAAAGGTTATACCGTGTTATTCCTTCCTAATTTAATATATATATGTTGGGTCAACTTTCTTTAATAGCTTTTTACCATTCTTTCAAAAATAGAAAAAAAATCGCATACATGAATGGAGGCTTCTCTTTTAAAGAAATTGCATTACGGTAAACCCCAAGTCTTAACAAATGCACTACACAATAGAGTGTTAAGATTTAATATTCTAAGATAGAAAATAGAAGCATTACATTCCATTTCACAATAATAGCATATACAGGATCACTGAAGAAATAACAAGCACAGCATAAACACAAGAGACAGAGATTTATCCTGGGAAACCCTCATGGGGTAGAAAACCCAGCAAAGCTTCCTCAATATAGATGACCAGCAATATACAAAGATGAAACCCTGAGACATGATCTCCTCCTCCACAATAGCAGACCTCTCCTCCACAAGTGCGCTATCCTCAAGTGAGTGAGTGTGTATAATGAGGAACACACCTCCTCTATTTATACACTACTCTGATATGTATTTTACACAAGTACATGTAGGCTCGTATTTAACCATTAGGTTAAATACCCCATTATAACTGACTGGGCCGACCCCCACATGGTGGGTCTAATAACCCTTTGACCCATATAACACATACAGGGCCGACCCCCACTAGGGAAGTCTAATAACCCAAGTTACCACATTCCGACGGAGGAATAAACATCTCCGAATATACAATAAGATCTTCACGGAGGAATGAAACATCTCCGGAATAATAAAGTACAAATATAATATTCTTTGAAGTTACAATATCTCAACATAGAGAAACTTTATTACAGTATTAAAACTTACCATCACCAATGATTTCATATCAAAACAGCTACCTACGATTTTAGTTGTACATGGTCATCAAACTAATCTCTTCCTACCAAAGCGAAATTTACAACACGATTCCTCTATCTCTAGGTTTCATAAATTTAAGCAACTCTTTAGTTATCATTTCCTTTGCTCTTTCCACAGTCAAGCAGACCATTAATAAATACGATTTCTCTACCCTAGATTTCAGAAGTTTAGACATCCCATCAAAGGTTTACACATTACATCCAAACCCTGATGGGCAACAGTTCCAAACCAAGAATCGGATCTACATCAACACGAAATTAATACTTTGGCATTTAAATACATTTTTTTACTACATCAAGACGCAGGTCAAGAGATCGATACCCACTATCGATTTACGAACCCTTGCTAGCATTGAAATCGCCAGCATCATAAACATTTAGCCACAAACCTCCCTTCTTAGACAAATGTATACCCAGCAAGTAAGGGTTACATTAAACATATTTTCATTTAAACGCAGGAGTCTTTATAAAATCAAAGATTTAGCTACCACTCACCAAAACGATGGACATTCCCATACAAAACAAATTGATAGACGCAGGTCGAGCTATCAAATCTCGGGAACAACCTAGAATGCCCAGGCTAATAAACTAACTAGATATTAGACAGAGACATCGCCAGCATAAACAAACACAGAAGGTAGTGGAGCTACACTCTCAAGATTATCATTTAAAATACCCAATCAATTGCCTTCAGGTTAGAACAACAATAGCCAACACAGAGTTCAAATAAGCACTAACCATACATATTCAATAGAAAAATGCAGAAGCCAAAACAATTTAAACATCATCCTTATATGTTCAATAATGAAACGCATGAGACTTTTCCAGTAATAGTAATTCTTTTCCAAAACCCCAAATTTATACAATGTGGGTACTTATCCCCTTTAAAAAAAAGGCATAGAGCTCTACAGAGCCAAATGGCCTAACCATTACATCAAAACCAGAAACCCTCCGAGGTTATCCCCATTAAAATGACATAGACACATCCATTAACTGGTCCAGCCAAATGGAAACCCCTCTGGAACTTCAAACAGGGTTACAGTGAGCCCAAAGGGCTTCACAAAGTCCCACTTAGCAAAGACAAATAGCACACCCTCCATAGATACGAAAGGAAGGGCAAGGGTTGGTAACACCTGAACTTACCAATCTACAGCTAACATCGCCAGGGATGTTGGACATCTATTTAGCAATCCACGCAAAAGAGTATCGTAACCATTCACCTGCCATTAAAACAAGTTACACGAAGTTAAATCCTGAAATGAAAACATTGGATAAACATAGAAGGAAAATAAAAGAAATAGCAAGTGAATGAGTAAGATTACCTGAACATGGTCGCCTCATCCTTGATCTTTTCATCTAGGTAACCATGAGGTGTGCTAACCATGAGCGTAGCTCAGGTCTAGGCACGAACCCCTCCAAAACGCAATAAGGGACTGTCTCAAGCCAAAATAACACGCAGAGCAACGAATGCAAGTGTAAAAACTCCAAATCGAAACCCTCTCTACCAGCTGTTCACCAAAACACGTTGACATCACATGGGGTAGTTAATACTCCACCCAAATCCATTTATTTAATTTAAAATTTCATCCAAGCGCTATAGTGGCAAGCCATAAGGGTATCAACGATGGTGGTATCAAGGTATTATCCCAAGGGTTTAAATCTTAGCCTTTAAACCTTAAGTAGCATGCCTTGTTAGGACTTGTTGATAGGTTACATAAGGGAGAAACTCTCCATAAAGGCACCTGCACAAACATAGTTACAATACATTAGCAAATTGATAAGTAATATAGGAATCCGAAAGCTTACCCTTACCTCTCTGCAGCTCTACCGGGGGTACGTTTCTTTTTGGAACACCAGGTTTCTCTCATGGACCTCAAACTTCCATCAACAAAGGTCCATCATGCTTGAAGATACCAATTAGAAATTTTATAAACTCAATATGCATCTGTTTCTTAAAAGCAAAAAGGAGGATTTTAAATATTACTCTAGCATTTGTAAACTTGCCACAGGGTTACATTATCTACCTTATGCATCGCTTCCGCAAAAACAAAAGAATTATAACAAGATTATCTTGATTAGAAACCATAAACTTGTTGTTGCTGCAACATCCCCCCCAATGTTTTTGTGATTTTGGGGCCCCTCCTTATTTTTAGAAAAGTTTGCTTAGAAACTAAACACTTCCTGGAAGGTCTTTAATACTTAGTTTTTTTTTTTTTTTAGAGAAGCAAGGTTTTTTTGAGTTTGTTTGATATCTTTTCTTCTAATTCAAACTTATCCTTTTCATCCAAAACGGTGGACAAACTCAACCTTTTCATTCGAAACGGTGAACAAACTAAGCAAGTTTCATCGCAACGGAAGCCTCCTTTTCATTAAGTCTTTTGAGGTTTCTAGTTTCGTACGAACCCATCGAGTTTCACCACAACGGTGGAACAAATCACAAAGTTTTTCTGCCACGGGCGGGCAGTTTTTTTCGTTAAGATGCAAAGTCATTTCGTGTCGAACAACTTGGCTAGTTCCGCCATAATGTTGGACAAACTCGGCTAGTTCTGTCGCAACGGTGAAACAACTCACAAAGTCTTGTCGCGATGGGCGAGCAGAATATTTTATTAAGGCACGAATTCATTTCACGGTGGATGAACTCATCGAGTTTCACCGCAGCACTGCTTGGAACTCACCAGTTTTCACCGCAAACTGTAGGGCGAACTCATCATTTTGTCCGATTTTGGCGGTCGCTTTTAATGCTAAGTGTGTCGAAAAGACCCATGTTGTAGCTGCCTTAAACCCAGTTTTAAACGCCTCACCCATTGAATTAAGTGCTCACACGTGCAACCAACTATATATAAGGTTTGGGTATTTTAGGTTTTTATTGGTAGTTTGTGCATTGAGAACCCCGTTCAAGGCTGTGTCAAGTCGCTCCAGCTCAACCAGGTTGCAGCTCTGTCAACCCTCGTCAAGACCAACTACTCTCTGCTAGGTAGGTGGTTATCTAACATCTCCTTTCGTGTCTTTCAGTTTCTAGTCGCTGAGCCAATCCCAGCATTACCATCGTCGCAACCAGTTGCATGGCCCTCAGTTGAATTGCTAAATTTGTTTGGTCATCCCCATGCATTGGAGCTCGTAGCCATCGACCCATCCAACTCGCTTCCGGTCCCTTAAGCCTGCATGCTTAGCATTCCTCGGCCACATTTACCTGTCGCCTCCCTCACGCCTTTCGTTAAGAAAGTACCAAGCCTCCTGTCTCAATTTTGAAATCAACAGCATCTTTCCAGCCCCACTTATCATCCTAGGGAAAAGCATGGTGTTCTTCTTCTAGTACAAACTCTTAATTCCTGTCTATATTTTATAACACCTTGCTATTGAAAGTGCTTGCCATTGCTATATCTCTGAAATATACTTGAGCCATGTTGTTATGCTAGTCCAATGTTTAATATCTTGTGTTGTGGTTAATCTTATATCTACTCATGCATGGTCATGGAACAGGTTTAAGCCACGATGCCGAAGGGTAGAAAAAGGAAGGCAAAAAATGACTGAACCTGAATCAACAGAGGCAAGAGTCGAAACTTTATTCAAGGACACCAATTTTGTCACAGGCGTTCCTCCTGAATCCAAGTGGGGAGATATATATCGCATGTTAAGAGACCAAGATATCCCCAGAGCACTCTTGGAAGAAGGATACTTATACCAAAATATCAGAAGATCTGGTATATCTAAATCTTCCATGTGCTCAAAACTCTTTCCCTGTTCAGAGGTGATTGGATGGATCCTAGAACATGTAGACGCTGAATCGAGAGTATTATCCGATAGAAAGGGAGAGGCTTTTGCCTCGTTTCATCCAGCCTATATTGAAAGAGCTTACAAGTTACCATGTCCTCAACAGCAGTTGAATGACGAATGGTTAGGGAAGCTCAAGATGGATAATTTTGAAATGGCTAGAAAATTGTTAATCTCAGGAAAGCAGCTGAGGAAAAAGGATAGTGATGAATATGAAGTCCAAAATCTGAGGGCCCCTTTTCGGATGATTTCCCTTATGTTAAGTAGAATTTTTGCAATGGTTGATGGCACTCTTTATAGGATACAATGGGTTCCCATAATTCACTACATGGCATTAAAGGGAACGGTTTTTAATTGGGTAGATATCCTCTTGGATAGTCTTTCATCTGCCATAACTGCTATGAAAGAAGGGATGATCCTAAAGAAGTCAGAATTTTACATGTCATCCTATCTCGTAGATTGTATCCTTTCCCAAAGTTGGGTTACAGTTGGGACCAAGCCAATACCCCAGTGTACACTGCCTATAAAATGCTCTGGGCCCAAAATTACAAAAGACAGTATAAGCTCAGTTATGAAGAATTCATCATACCTTTGTATGAGCTAATGTTTAATGAAGAACCCAATTGCTTATCTGAGAATGCCATGGAGGTTATGGAAAACTATGGTGATTTCTATATTTCAGAGAAGGGTACTTATATAAGAATGTATGGAGGCTCCAAACCACCATATATCCTACCCAGGTATGCTACAGATTTCGTAGTCCTCGAGGCAGTCAGACAAGTTTTTCTTGATGGAATTGGAGGATGTTTGAATAGATTGAAAAATGCTTCTTTTCTTCCTTTGCCTTTCTATGTTGGATCCTATAAGTTTTCAAAAGTTTCATCGGCCGAAGATTTCATTCAGGAGTTAAGAGACTTTCACTTCGAGGAAGTAGTCTTCCAAAGAAATGACAGGCGAAACAAGGCTGCAGAACATTACATAGAGGTCCATGCTCACTTTGATTATGCTCATTACTATGATGAGGATGAAGAGGTGTATAGAGGAATCAGTAACATGACCAAGCTTCAAATTTTCCATCACCTCAAAGATGGGGCAAGTTCTAGCTCTACCGATGCCCAAGACACCCAAGAGGCTAAGCTACGGAAAGAGAAGGAAGTAGCCAAAGCTCTGATCAATGAAGAGAAAAGGCTTAAAGAGGAAGCTGAGAGGATCCAAAAGGAAGCTGCTGACAAGATGCAAAAGGAGCAAGAGGACAATATTCAAGAAGAAGAAGCTCTCTGGCTTCAGGAGGAAGAAGCCCAGAGGCTCTGAGACAAAGAGATAGAAAAGATAAGAATGGAGGAAGTTGCTAAAGCTCAAGAAGAAAGAGAGGCGGTCGAGAACCAGCTAAAGGCCGAAGAAGAGGAAAGATAGCTTAAGGCCAAAGAAGAGAATAAAGGCAATGAAGATGCACAAGTTGGGGGGTCTAGGACATAGGACATGGATATAGACTCATCCCAGATGGTTCAGACCCCACCCACGCAAGAGAACATCCCTATAGAAGATCTTCCACTGATCCCTTTCACTCCATCGAAAGATCATACTGTGTCCCAGTGGGATAAATTTCTTTTTGATAAGAAAAGGAAGTCCATTGTGCTAAAGATAGAGACAAGGTTGAATAAACCTTTTCACCCGGACATCATTACCCAGCGAGAAACCACTGTTATGCAAAACACGCAGAAGGCTCTTCTGGCTATGGCGTCTGCTACTGTAGCTGCCACGAAATCAAGCGAGGACAACATGGTCAAAATGGTAAATGAGTTTGAGGAAACCAAGAAAAGGGCTCATATGCTGCAGCACGCCGTGGTTAATAAGCAGGCCTATAAGGACCTCGTGGTGAAGAAATATAATTGCCTTTTGTCAGATCAAAAGGAATAGTCAGATAAATATCAGCAAATGGAGGAAGAAAAGGAACACTTGGTAGTCCAAATGATGATAGTGGAAGGAGAAAAGAATGACTTTGAAGCCAAGATCATTCAACTAGAAGAGGAGAATGAGTTGATGGCCGACCAGCTAGAGCAAGCAAGTAGCAAAGTAAAGGACATGACTTCCTTTCATGAACAATCCTGCGACATACTAAAGCAAATGCACAAGTCGCAGGAACTGCTTACTGAAGAGATTTGTAGGATAAAGGCCATGGTAGACAAAATGAAGGAGATCAATTCCCAAGCTATTAGGCTCAAGAAAAAATACACCTGGGTAAAAGAGGATATGATGAAGTAGATGGAATGGAGAGAAGGGAAGGCAGATTTCCCCAAGCACCTCCCTTTCAAATTTGTGGTTGATTTTAAAGAGGACATAGGATTCATGGAGTTCTGCAAGAACTGGGGTGTAAATTTGATATCTGTGATCCAAATAACTATTGGAAAGTGCGACAGTCTCTATCAGAAGGTTCAACAAGTTCATGAGAGGTGCAAAGTATCAATTCCCTAGACTCTTGAATATTTTTCGAGTGAAGAGAAATGCCTATCTGATTTGAGAGGTGAACTGAACATCCAGATGGAGTATGTAAGGAGAATATATGTGTTAACAACAGATGATCTCCATCAATGCATCGTGCAGCCTTCCATACACGCTCATATGTTCCACGAGATTCTCCATACTGTAGTGGCAGAAATGCAGGATATTGAAGCAGAACTAGACAAGCATGTGATTTCCAAAAAAATATTGCTCCCTACCCCTGCCAATGTTGTTATAAGAGACACAGGCATCTGGTTCAGCTACATAGTTGAAGTTGATAAGCAGGCAGCAGAAAAGGCATCAGTAGAGGCAGGATCGCCATCTAGAACAAAGGCTCCAACTGAAGCAGAGGCGCCATCCGAAAACTGACTTAGCAGCCACAATATGCTGAGAGTTTCTCTTTCTATTACCAAGTCGTGAAGTTAGAGGGACAATTGTTTGTTTTTGTCTTTTGTGAAAGGTTTCCATGAATTATTCCATTTTTTGAAAGGAATTTAAAAGAAAATTAAAATATTTAGGGAAAAGAGACATGTGGCATCTCTGGGAGCATTTTGTAAAGCTATATATAGATGATTAGAGAATAGTAGAAGGACTTTTGGTAGGTGAAAAGTGTTAGGAACCCATGTCAACCATTCTATTTACTTTGTTAGTATATTGTTGTTGGACGCATATGCTTTGTAAGTCGTCCCGTAGTATTTGTTGATCCATAGTTTGTCTTATTGTTGTTGGATGCATATGCTTTGTAAGTCGTCCCATAGTAATTGTTGATCCATAGTTTGTATTGGCCCATGGTTTGTATTGACACATGGTATTGACCCATGGTATTGGCGCCTAGACTTAGTATATAAGTTTGTGTTGAGGCCAATGAAGGTACCATGAAGTTATTTGTATTGATCTTGCTCAAAGGAGGTTTCCCCCTCGAAGTGGCCTGCGATCAATAAAAGTAATTCTGAGTTCTTTTATTTCTGCTATCTCGCGTATTCTCATTAATTAATTGTTGCAGGTTCTTCACATCTAGTATTAGAGCACTTTCTTGGGTTCGTTGGGTGAAATTTCTGTCAAAAAAAAATTTTGCATATGTTGCAGCTTTGGATCTGGGAATAATCCCTATCCGCTTATATGTGGCAAGTACTTGGGCATAAGCCCTAAAACTCATTGTGAGGAGTACCACAGGAACCCCAAAGTAGCTGGCCCTTTGAGAGGACTTACCAGCAAAAAGGGCAATGACCCCTACCTGATTGACTAATTCCCACCCGTGAGGTAAACCAAGAGTTGTCGTTTGTGGCAAAGCGGTTATTAGTTTTACCTGATCTGTGGAGTGAGGGGTACTACCCCAATATGCAAGCCGTCAAAGAGAATTGGTGGCTGAGTGAATCCCCTGAACCAATAGGAAGCTGAACATACTTGGGGTCCATATCTATTTTTAGCTGAATTGTTGTCGATCACTTCCGCGCCATTGCAGATCCATCTATTTCCGATCCCTTCTATGCCGTTGCAGATCCATTCTAAGAGTTGGTTCAAATCCATTCTAAAATTCGTTTCAGATCCAGCCATTTCTGATCCATTCTAAAAGTATAAAATTCTATTTTTCACCATATCTCCCTTGTTTTAACTCTATTTTCCCTTAAATTTCACTGACATCCCTGCAATCCCATTCTGCATATTTCATTCCTAAGGAATCTATCCCAAATTCCACTTCCCAAATCCAGAAATCCCACATTTGTCTATTTTTAGGGTTTTCCATAACTTCTTCAATTTTCACCCACTCGCCTCCAAATTTTGCCACCATGTTCATTCCCTATTTTTGCTTCTTTGTCCCTCTTTAACAAATTTTCTTATTCTTTCACCCCACTTCTAAAATTCCCATTTTTTGTTTCCCTATCCATCAGAAAGTGTTTCAAACAAAGTCAAACCCCAATTACCCCTCTGAGTTTTTCCCAAATCCAAATTTCACTTTACTAAATAAGCTTTTGTTTGTGTTTTTCTATCCATTCCCAAAAAAAAAAAACTCCTGGTTATGGTTGTCACCTGCACAAAAGCAAAAACCATGGAGGAAGCACTTGTAGCCATCCAAACCAAACTGCAAGATCTAGATGAAAAATTTCTCAGCCTCCATCTTTAGCATTTAGCAATGAACAATAATCGACAACAAGAATCTTCTGCAGCCAATGGGTTCTCTTCTTCCAAAAAATTTCGTGGTCCGAAGCTTGAATTTCCTTGCTTCAATGGTACCGATCCGACTGGATGGATCTATCATGCAGAACAGTATTTCAGTATGCATAATACTTTTGATGTCCAAAAAGTTCCACTTGCATCCTTTCATTTGGAATAGGAAGCCCTTCAATGGTACCGTTGGTACATTAAGGCTCATGACGAGCCAAAATGGACAGATTTTTTCCAACTGCTTTTGCAACGATTTGGTCCTAGTTCTTTTGATGACTTCACTAGAGCACTCACTAAACTTCGTCAAAGTGGCACTATGAGAGAGTATCAGATAGAATTTGAGAAACTAGCCAATCACACAGAAGGATTGTCTGATGAATTCTACAGAAGTTGTTTTATTAGTGGTCTTAAGGATGAAATCCAGTTAGAGTGTAAAATGTTCTGTCCCAACACAATGATGGAAGTCCTAGGGTTGGCTATGTTGAAATAAGACAAGATTGCAGCCCAACAATGCTCCAAACCCACTTTTGTTCCCTTTCAAAATATGGGTTCTCAACGACCTCCCATCTCGCCAGCTCCTCGACCAACTCCTATCAAGAATTTGTCTGAAACAGATATGCAGGCACACAGAGAAAAAGGGCTTTGTTATAATTGTGATGAGAAATTCACTCGGGGACATAGATGTGTTCAACAAAAGCTCTATCTCTTGGATATGGACTCTCCTCCTGCCTCTACAATTGGTGAATAAATTCTAGATACAATGGATGATCAGGTCGACATTCAAGAGCCGCCTATTGACCCCCCATCTCAGGATGAACAACCAGATATATCTCTCCATGCTTTATCCGGCGTCGCCAACCCCCAAACAATATGGGTTAGGGGTTACTTCAAGAAGCTTCCTCTTACAATACTCATTGATTCTGGTAGCACTCATAACTTCATTGACCCTCGGATCGCCAAACATGCTGATTGTTTTGTCCATCCTTGCTCCAACTTTGAATTCATGGTTTCCAATGGGGGCACCTTACCTTGCAAGGGGAAGTGTCACAATGTGCGTATCTCTCTTGAAGATTATAACCTGCGCTCTAACATGTTTGCCTACTCCCTAGGCGGATGTGATGTGGTTTTGGACGTTCAATGGTTACGCACACTTGGCCCCATATTATGGGATTTTGCTTAACTTTGGATGCAGTTCTCAGTCAATGGGAAACAACACAAATTTAAGGGCTTACAACAAGGGTCTCTCTACATCATCATTTCACATTGCCTAGAAAAGATCCTTAAGAAGAATTCACATGGTGTCATTTCTCAACTCCATTCCATTTAGATGCACCCATCAACGGTCTCCCCTACTTCCTTGGATAGATATGCAGGTTTCCTTGCTGAACCAGTGGGCTTGTCGCCTTCAAGAGACCTTTCCGGTAAGAATTTAGCTGCATCTACATCTCAGCAGGAAATGATGGCTATTTTGCATGCATTACAAAATTGGTAGTCGTACCTATTAGAGAATTATTTCTACATCAAGACTGATCTCCAGAGTCTGGAAAATTTCCTGGAACAATGGATCTCCTCCCCAGCACACCTGAAATGGGTTATCCAACTCATGGTTTATGCCTATGCGATCACTTTCAAGAAGGGTAAGGACAATATGGTGGCAGATGCTCCTTCTCGCACATTTGATGACCCAGTTTCTCTTACAGCTATTCCTCTACTTGTTTCAAATTGGTTGCAATCTATTCAACAGGGCTATCTTTTCTATGAATTCCATGCTTCTTCATCGGCAAGGAACTCTGGGTTCCTCAAAATGTATGACGAATAACAATGTAACTTCTTTTGGCAGGGACTGAAAATGACAATTCAACAGATGGTGGCTGACTTTGATACTTTCCAGGTCAATAAGGGTGAAACGACACTCCTTTCGGGACTGCTCGAACCCTTTCCCATCCCTACACATATTTTGATAACTATTTCTATGGATTTCCTAGAAGCACTCCAGTGGTACAATACCACATCTAAAAGGACACCATATGACGCATTCTATGGATAGGAATCACCAATTCTTCTTCCATACACCCTCAGCAGCTCCCCAGTTCAGGCAATTGACTCGGTTCTTCGAAACCGCACTCAGATTCTTCTCATTCTGTAGGACAATCTTCACATGGCAAGAATTCGACTGAAACAACAAGCCAATCAGCACCATTCTGAGCACACTTTTCTTGCAGTTGATATGGTTCTTCTTTGTCTACAGCCTTCCAAGAAACCCTCCCTGAAACTCACAAGGCATCAGTGGCCCGGAATGCAACCCGAATATGCTACAGGGGAACCACTCCTTCAAATTCTACATCAATTTCCACATCTAATGCTTTGAGGACAAATATTTTTCTAAGGGAGAGGGGATGTTAGGAACCCATGTCAACCCTTCTATTTGCTTTGTTAGTATATTGTTGTTGGACGCATATGCTTTGTAATTCGTCCCGTAGTATTTGTTGATCCATAGTTTGTCTTATTGTTGTTGGACTCATATGCTTTATAAGTCGTCCTGTAGTAATTGTTGATCCATAGTTTGTATTGGCCCATGGTTTGTATTGACACATGGTATTGACCTATGGTACTGGCGCCTAGAATTAGTATATAAGTTGTGTTGATACCAATGAAGGTACCATGAAGTTATTTGTATTGAGCTTGCTCAAAGGAGGTTGCCCCCTCGAAGTGGCATACAATCAATAAAAGTGATTCCGAGTTCTGTTATTTCTGTTATCTCGCGTATTCTCATTAATTAATTGTTGCAGGTTCTTCACAAAAAGACATTTTTCGTCTTATACGTGAACTAATTTACTGCATGTATAAGGAATTCAAATTTTGCCTAAAGAAAGCCTGGGAGACTGCATTTTTTCCTGAAGGATGTATTAAATGTTTGCTAGATTATTCCTATGTCATCTATATACTGTTGTGATATCATTCCTTGTTGTCATGAATTTCTTCTATGTGATGAATGTTCTCATAATTTTCTGTGCAAAGATGTTTATCTCAAATGAGTAATAGAATGTGTTAATTAAATCAAAGCTATCTCGGATATCTTTTATCTTCTGCTGAAATTGCATCTTTATGATTAAAGAGATATCTGTCTGATCTTTAGATGTTTCTTTCAATTTATTACTCATCTTTATAGTTTTCTCCTTGCAAGGATAGATTAGTTTGCTTATACAGTTTTAGATTAATTACCTGCATTTAGCTTAGGGCGCTTGCATATCATCTTTAAAATAAAATACATAAACGGTGGATCGCACCGCAACCGGTACAAAGGATATAAAATCTTTAAATCTTACGGTAGACGAACCGTTAACCGGACAGATTCCCCACACCAAACGGTGAGCGATCTAATTGGGCTTGCTTACCGGGGAGAATCCCTTGTTGATTGATGCTACAATTTTCGAGGCATCAACAAAACTCTTTTGTCGCAAACAAAGTACCAATGCATTTTCCCAGTACTGAAGTTAAATTATAAAAAACATTATCCATTTTAGGCATTTTAGCAGTAGGAGAAATTTTTTTATTTTTAGGGACATTACAGAACAAGTTTGATTGTTAGCATGCCCACAACTTCAGTTTTTTCCCTCAAATTCATGTTATAGTGAGTGCCTCCTGCCTAGCCCTTATTTGATCTTGATAACAGCTTGGCCTCTTGAATTCCATCTAAATGATCTCAAATTTTTTTAGTTGTCCATGACCACACCATACATTTTTTGAAAGTATGTGGCCATCCTTTTGAAAATAAAATACTTTTATTTTGTATCCCAAACAAAAAGGTTTGAGCATTTATACATTGCATCAAGTATGCAACCAAAATACTTACCTTGAAGGTCCAGCTCAATCAATTTCTATTATCCCATCACAATCAGTTTTCTGGTATTCCTTGAAGGGTGGGCCACTAACATGAGCTTTTATTTGGTTAAGATGTGGTGGCAAAGGGACTCTTCCATCAAAATCACACAGGGCTTGCACCAGGTCCCAACTGCTTTATTCATTCCTCTAGGGGAAATTGAACCTCGGTGGGTGGCGTGGCACACCACTCTCTAGAATATTTAGCTTAGGTATTATCTTTTGAAAAATATGAAGTCTTATTTGGCTATATTCAACTATAATATAAGTACGTTAGTTTATCCTCAAGATTCTGATTCATCCATTGATATTATTTTTATGTGTGTTGGAAAACATGGTAACAACACATTTCAAAGACCATATGGTCTTTGGAACAATAAATTTTAACCTATGCCAAATGTGTCAATATATGTGTGTATCTTTATATCTTTATACTTGTTTATATTTTCTCGAGTTTTTCCTAATTTATTCCTGATTGCATTTAAACTATTGGCTCTTTTATCTCATTGATCTTTGGTTGATTCAGGGTTTGGTGACTTTGGTATGTGTTATCACTCATAATTTTCCCTTTGGTTGTGGAAATATAATCCTAAGGTAACTCTTTCAAACCGATCTTTAGGAGAAAAACTAGCCTTTTTCCTACCAGAGAGGGCTCTCTCAAACAAACAGATACAATGACTAGAAATATTTTCGAACTGATTTTATTTTAAAAATTTGCAATAGGATGAAACTTATGAATAACATTGGGAATGGAGTCAAATATGAATATTTAAAGACCATCATATTTCAACAATAAGGGTTTTTTGCAAAGGAAAGGTAGTTGTTATTTAATTCACAGTCAAGTTCTTGTTTGGCAGGAGATATTTGAAGAAAGAATGACAATCCATCAACATCAGGCATCAATCATGGATGAACCTAACATTGACTTGAGAAGAGGAAATTTGAATACTTTGATCCAATTAAACCAGAGCATAGTTACATGAATTCTGATTTAAACAAAACTTTCATCAAAGCATGAAGGGAAAACATAATGGAAATCATTTCACTGGAAAGAACGAATCACATAAAGGAAAGGGAAATACAAACTGTAATTTAAACAACACAGGAATCTTTGTTCTTCAAAATGTGGTCAACCCTGCATGGATTTCTTTATTAAAAACTGAAACAATATCGATACAAAATGTATATCTCTTCCACGAGTTCCAAACCTTACTACCTTGTCAAAATTGTCTTTTATACAAAAAACTTTCTCAAAGTAAAATCCTAACTACTCCATAACTAAAAATAGAAAAATATAAACTAACTATGACATTCCATTTCGGTCAAAATTTATACAATTTTTCAAAATTTCTCAAAATATAATATTTCATGTTTTTTATTGGATGTAGTCGTTGACAAAGATTTTCCCTCGAACAGAAGTATTCAAGTGTGCAAGTTGTACTTCATCTTCCCATATCTTTCTACTATCTCCCATTGTTCTCTAGTGGGTATTTCATAACTTGTCATATATTTTACCAAAACTCTCATCTCTATGTGCTCTATAAAGGAAATTGGAGGTATCCTTCAACCTATCATGGCCAGCTGGTTTAAAATTTCAAAATCATCTGAGAGTTTCTCTAGTAAAATTTTCCCTATTAAAACATGAGTCAAATCTTCAAATTTCTCATGGTCCATCCTAATGTCAAATAGTAAATACTTATAATTATTCTGGAAGATTAACTTAATATTTTCATCCCAAAAAGAGGGCATTCCCTTTTGTATTAACTTTTCAAACCCTTTTTTGGAATTTTCAACCTGTTTCTTCATTTGTTCTGCTCTATCCTGGACATTCTCAATGTGAGAATGTTTCCCAAGGACTCTCCTAGCCCAAGTTATGACTTTTACCCTTTTTTTGATAGCCATTGCCTTCATATCATCTTTTGTCGGGGTATTTAAGAAACTTATGGTATTCTCGGTTGTATCTTTTGGTTTCTTATCTAAGACTTCTTTCATTGTTGTACAACTTTGTAAGCTATAATCTTCTATTGCTTCCTTTGTCTTCATAAAACTTAAATAAGGCCTGAACTTGGAAGCTTCATTAATAATTGAATCCCAAATTAAGTGTTTTGAACCTTGCAATGGAAGCTACCCCATTACTTGAGTTATGAATCTATTATTTCTATCTATTAATTCTTTATTCTTATTTTCCAATTCTTTTGATTCATTTTCTTTTTTTCTGATTTTCCTTTTCTAATATTTGTTTTTCTTCTTTTATCTCCACCTCTTTCCAACTAACTTGACACATAGCTTGGATCGGGTCTTCTATACTTGCTTCTCTACTGGTTTGACTAGTTCCATGTTTCTCTTGTGCTATATCTTCCAATTTTTCTTTAAGGTCTTCAATTTGAGTCTTGGGACTCAATCTATGTTTCTCCCAACTCACTTCCTTTTCTACAAACTTAATCAACTTAGCTTTGATGTCATCGAATTCTTGTGACAATTTTTCTTTTTCATGATCCAACACAATCAATTCAGAGGCTTGATTTAACTATGGTGTTGGGATCTTGAGCTTCTTCTTGAGTAATTGAATGGCGTTCTCTTTATCCATTAGAATCCTTTTTCTTGCCTCACCTTTGTTAGTCTCATCATTATTTTCTATCAAGTCTATCCGCAATCTTTTAATTTGTTGTTGATGAGCTTTGTTCTCATTTATTTGTTGTCTTATATGAATCTCTAACCTGTTAACTGTATTATGTATCTTTGAAACCTTCAAGGTGGCCTTCATCAAGTCTGTGTAAATAAATTCCCCAGTCTTCCTGTGCAAATGGATTTTATCCAGGACTGCTATTTTTTTCAAATTCCGTTTCATCTCTGTGACTTTGTCATCGAATGATACATCCAAATTCAAATTATTTTCCGCAAGATCTCTACTAGTCATCAAGGTGGTCTCTAAGTCAATTGCACTTCTAACTTTTGGAAATAACTTATAAATTTTTTATGAGGCTGCCTGCTTGTCTTGTCCATATTTGACATACATTTCATCCCTTGACTGAAATTTATCAGTGTCACATGCATCCTTTGCTTCATGAAATTTGTACTCATGTATTTGAACTTCTAGAGCTTGATACTTTTCTTTCTTCTTCTCTTTCCCACTTACAAACATAACCAAGTCACTTTGATAATCTGCCTTCAACTTATTTTCTCTTTCTTTTTCTTCAACTTTTGTATCAGTGATCTCTTGAAAACTCCTTTCGCTAACAATTTCTATCTTACTTGGGTTAGGTATTACTTCAATTGGATATTTTTCCGGGGAAGAAGGATCTAACTATGAACATGCTGAAACTTCTTTGTCAGATTCATGTTGTAGAATATTTGTCATTTTTTCCAACCCCTCAACCTCCTGACTGTCAAATGCTTTGCTCTTATTCTGTTGTCTTCTTTGAGAAATGATGTGATAGGGATCATAGTTGACAGCAATTTCCTTTTTATAATTCAACTCTTCTAAATGTGTTTCTATAAAAGAAAGGGCATTCTTATTTTTTATAATAAAAGTTCCAACTTTCAAAGTAAATTTTATATCAGAAACCTTTTTGAAAGCTAGAAAGTTATCATTTTCAATAATTAGTTTCTTCCTCATAAAATCCAAAGCAAATATTCTTAAAGTTAAAAATGCTGGAAAAATATAAGGCTCCTTCATAAACCCATAAAGTCTGATAACTGTAGGTTCCTTCAACAAAAACCAATCCCCTACTCCCTTGTATGGTTTCAACTGCATTAATGTCTTCATTTCTAGAAGTACCCTTGGTAAATCTTCTCCAAAATCCAATTTGTACACTTCTGATTGGATAAGTTTCATAAAATTAAACATGTTGTTTTCCAATGCATTTGAAAACACTGCTTGTGAAAACTGTAAATCCTTCTGGCTTGAAAATAGAAGCATTTTCATTAAATAATTTTGGAATCTGAAGTTCCTAGTGTTGTGGAAATTCACTAGGTTAAAGTGAATACTTTCAGCTAGGAATTCATCATATTTAAGACATGGTACTTGGCTATACTCTTTCTCTGGTAAGCCAAAACTTAACCTAAAGAGTAGACTCAATTGAACCTATGTAACTATTGTATCATTATATAATTCTAGAAACTTGGATATTAGTGATAGAACCAACTGTGCATTCTCATCAAAGAAATTAATATCTGGTGCGTAGGGGATATTATCAATTGCAAGGTCTGGATTGAGGCAACTAGTTAGGAAATCATGTTTAGTTTCAGGGGACGACTGTCGGTAATGGCTGACTATGGCTTCTTCAACAAAATTTTCCTGCTCACGAGGTTGAAACAGAGGTACTTCTAGGGACTTTCTAACAGTGGAAGACTCAAAAGGGAAAATGATTTTGGTTTTAGATGCATTCATAATTACTTTTTCACTCTGTGAGTAATTCATTGCACACCATGAAATCAAATCTGGGAACCCTAATGTCTGTTCTAGACAAAATGAAATGAAAGTGGACTCAAAAACTATGTGCACATCTGAATTTTCCTTATATAATCTATCCAACCTGGATTAAATCTTTGTAACTGATCATTTAACCATGGGGTCATAAATATCTTTATCTCCGTCCTCTGGAGTTTCCTCTATTCTAACATTCTCATCACCCGCAGGTACTGTTTGTTTCGTTTCCTCCATTATATATATATTTCCTAACTACTTGCACAAGTTTCAAAAGCATACCTGGAACTGACAAGTTTGAAACAGGGCGTGCTCTGTCATTTTCTCATCTTGCACACGTTTCAAACCTTTTGATGCTTCACGAGACAAATGTCAGCTATCACCTTCTGATGCTTCACGAGACAAATGTCAACTATCATGTACCTTTAGCCTTATATAAGACTTGAAGGCGGTTTTGCATTACAGATAGGTGGTTTCCCTTACTACCTTCCCAATTTGCGAAATGTTGGGATGTTGACATGTGGAAAGCGGTATAATATTTTGCAATCGCTCATGGCTTCGTTTTCTCGTTCAACTTAGCAGAGCGGAATGAATATTATCCATTGATCTTTCGGTCGTCCAATCAATCAACGGTGATACGTTATCACCTTTTAACTCCTTCTCATTCATTTCTCCAACGGGGTTTATCCCATTATTTTCCTCGCTTCTTTCCCAACGGAACCTCATTTCCTCCATTGATCTATTTTTAATGCAATAGTGACCATTGAACATTTCAAATGATACCTAAGGTGTTTCGCTTGACCCTTTAGCTCCCCTTTGGTATAGTTAACGGTCATATGAAGCATTTTTCCAGGACTTGGGGTTTTTCCCACCATTTTTTTTATATCAAACCTATTTCTACCACTTCTTTTCCCCATTCAAAACTGAAAAATAGTGTGTCAACAGTATGAATACTTGAAAATGTGTTTTCACATTCTTTTTTTTGTCCTAGATCCAATTAGTTTTGTTTTATCCATTCTTTATCCTCTTTTTTTCTCTTTTCTACTCCTATAGATAGGAACTTATTCCATAGAGAAAAAAAAAATAAAAAAATAAAAAATTGGTTTTCAAAGATTCTTTGACTAGATCCAAGAAGCCTTCCTACTCAAGCCATATTGGAATAAGCCTAGAGGGTATAGGAACTTATTCCATGTGGAAAAAGTGTTTTTTTTCAAATATTCTTTGACCATATCCACGAATCCTTCTTTCTCAAGCCATATTGGAATGAACCTAAAGTGGATAGGACCCATGTCTTTCATAAAGAAAATTTCAAGAAAGATAGGTTTGTGGTTGGACATTGCATTGGGAATAATCATGAAAATCAAAGAGAGATTCCCATGTAAGTGTCTTGAATGAGAATTTATCCAAATGTTATGCAATGAACGTTGGAGCAATTCTCTTGTTAGTCTAGGTGTAGTTGAGTTTGTTGTCACTTGAGATTGTCCTCTGAGTGTGTTTGCAGCACTCAAATGGATAAATGGAATGTGATAATGTCACTTTTCAATTTGAACTACCTTTCTAGTTTTGGATATGTTACATCTCAAACCCTCACTCAAGGTGTTGAAGTACTAATTTATAAGGTGAAGTCTTAAGGGGAACTCGGAGAGGTTATTTACTGTCACCTTAATAACAATCTTCCACTCTTTTGGGTGGTTCTCTTCCTACTCAAGGGGGATCCTTAAGGAACAAAGTATTTGGATGAACCAAATGAATACCAACATCTCTATTCGAGGTAGAAAGCATTCACACCAAAAACATGACCTTCCTAGTATAGAAAGCAAAACTAGCAGAATAACTTAAAAGAGGAAAACTTGAATCAATCTAATACCAAAGACCAAGGTGGCAGGATGAAATTATGTAGATACACACCTTTGATCAAGGTTAATGTGTTCGTACCAACAAGAACACGGTATTAGTATCCAAGAGAAACAAATCCATGACTCTTTCAAACACACTTAGAAATCAAGGTCACAAAATGTCCTCGGATATGTAGCTTAAAAGCTTTGATATTAATATTAAAAAATTGGTATTACAAAACGAACCAAGAGGTTCCATATGTAGGAAAGGTCCAAGAGTATATTTCAATCCACTCTTAGATATTTTCTATATTCATGGTGAGAAGTGATGGGATTGCTTGATTGTACTTCCAAGTTATGTTATAATTGTCACCAACTATTACAAAGGATAGAATACTGGAAAAAACTTACCAAAAGATGAACATACAAAGAGACAGCCTAGAAAGCTACTTTTTAAATAGAATGTTTTTGTAGCCGCCTATTATAAAAGGAGTAGGCTAAATGTTCTATGTTTTGGACTATCTTTCTAGTGATTTTCTACTTGAAATCTGGCTGAAATTGTTGAAATTGCATATATACATTGTTGGAATTGCATAATCTCCATGTATCCAGGGGTATTCGAGGCCATTGAATCTAGTTTTGTGATAAAAAAATGCAATTTGAACAATGAATATTGTGATTTCAGCAAAGATTTATTGTGGGATTCCAACAAAAATGGCTAGAAAAATCCAAAACATAGAACATTTAGCCAACTCCATTACAAAAGGAAAAATACTAGTACCAACATTACCAAAATATGTATCACATAACAATAAAGAATTATTCACTGAAATTTATTTAAAATGACAATAAATTTATTCCAGCCATCCTCAATATTTTATACAACTTAAAGATGTCACAAACCAAATGGTGATGAAGTTTAGATATTGTAAAATGTAAATTGAGGGAGTCTTACTTAGTATTGACAAATTGCAGTATGAACCATAAAGCTACTTCTTGTTTCTTGTGCTTACTTATCCTTGCATTTTGAGTTACAGAAAATCACTTTGTTTCACCAACTAACTTCCACCTTCAGACACAGTCACCTCCTCCTTAAGATTTGATGTAGTCACCTCATGGATATATTATGGTTTATATTGTTGTTTGTTTTGTTTTCAAATTTTATTCATTGCTTTTAATTTTTTTTGCTCTTATACATGGCAATGTGTTTCTATCCATCTAAACAAGTAACAACACGTGTCAAACACCAGAACCATTGTGGAAATTAATGGTGACATTTATTTTTGTGCATGTCACCATAGAAAAATTCAATGGTGACATTTAATTCCGTGCACATCACCATTACAAAAATTAATGGTGATGTTTAATTTTGTGATCGTCACCATTAATGAAACTTCTGTGACTATTCGTAAAGGCTCATTAAATTTTTTTTTAATTGAATATAAATGGTGATGGTCCTTTATCACGCATCGTTAAATTTTTTCAAACTTTCAACAAAAATGAAATAATGGCAACGATCCATTATAGACTGTAGCTAATAAATTTTATAGTTACTAAAAATAATTATGGTCCTCTAAGTACCGTCACCATATATGCAACAATAGTGAGGGTCATTAAAGAATCATCACCATGAGTCGCTATTATCCATGGAAAATAATGACGGTCATTGATTGTCACCATATATGCATCAATAGTGAGGGTTATTGAAGGTTTGTCACCAAAAAATCACTATTGCTCATAGGAAATAGCGACGAGAATTGATTGCGATCATATATACATTAATAGTGAGGGTAATTAAAGACTTGTCACTATTGTTCATAGGACCTAGAAATGATAATTGACAATCACTAATGCTGATTATTGGCGATGGACCTAGATTGTCTCCATATCTCCTTACTTTTTTCTACACTGTCTTTGGCGATGTTCAATTTTTGGTGGCATTGACCATCATCATATATGCATCAATAGTGAGGGTCATTAAATACACAACACTATTGTTCATGGGAATTGGCCATAGTCATTGGTCGTCACTAATAATGATTATTGGTGATGGAACTAGCACGTCTCCATATCTCCTTTATTTTTGGCTACACTTCCTTTTGTGATGTTCAGTTTTTGGTGATAGAGGCCCTTTTGATCATCGCCAATGAGGTTATGGTGAAATTTGTTGCCCCTCAACAAAAGCCTTTTTTCTTGTAGTGCATTAGGTTGTTTTGAGCAGTAGATATGTGTCTAAGGGCCTTGGGAATGATATTCCATGGAAGAAAACCATTCCTTTGTCCCTACAAAAATTGTTGGGGCATTCAAGGCATGAACATTGCCTCAAAGCACCATGCATGACTTCAGAGTGGCATCCATGGCACTATGTATCTAGGTCTTGTTTCCTTGGGGCCTTGGACATGTTTAATGGAGGAGACCTAAACCTTAAGCTCTAAAGGGATATTGTAGCTATATAGAACCAACTAGGATTCCTCCATTAGGTGGTTTTGAGAATAGATATTATAGTTATAATATATGAGGTACATGCCCCCTTGCGTCAATGTCTCTCTAACAACCCACTAAGAGAGCAAGACTTGGTGTAGCCTCGTTCCAAAATGTATGTGATAACAGTCCCTAAATTACCCTCATCTATATCTTGTCTCTTTGCTTATTCATAGAGTTGAGACAATCCTCTATTCTATTATTTTTCCCTCTCAATTCTTAATAAATACAGGGTTAACATGGACCTTTTTAGAATTTCTTGTGGCTATTAGTTATTGGCATCTTAGTCTGGTCATTTGTTTTCCCAATCAATAATATCTCTTTGATGGTTCTTTATGAATGCAAACTTTTAACTTTAGTTAGTAAAATCCTCAAAAGATGGTTTATTCTTACCTCTTCCTCTAAATTATTTCATAATGACAAACCATCCCAATGGAAATGTTAGATCATTTCAAAGGAAAAACAACAAAATATTATTTGGTGTGGATATTTATTTCAACGAGGGTATCTTACCTCATCCTATGAAGTATGTCCTAACTACGAAGTATATTGATGGAAATGCTATACCATTTCAAGGGAAAAGAAAACAAAAATTATTTGGTGTGGATACTTATACAATTTGGGTGTTAATATTTCTCTAGTCCCCAATTCTTAAAGGGTGCTAGCTCAATAGAAGAGCGCATGCCTTACAAGCAGGAGGTTGGTGGTTCAATTCCTCCATTCCCTAATGATATTGCAATATTGTTATTTTTAATCAAATATATTTATGATGATTTATTATGGTTATAGGGGGGTTTCAAACCATCTTTGTATGTTTCTATGAGGGGGCTTCTAAACCTCCTTCATATGTCTCTATGAGGGGGGTTTGAAACTTCCCTTGTATGTTACAATGAGTGGGGTTCAAAACTCTCCGGTAGGTTTTTATGAGAGGGGTTCATAACCACCCATGTAGGCCTGTAAAAGGGTATTTATGAGGGGGGTTTAGAACCACCCCCATAGGTATCATGACAGGGGGTTCAAAATCACCCTTGTAATTTTCTACAGGGAGGGTTAAAACCACCCCCACAGGTTTGTAATATTGAATTTTACGGGTGGTTTAGAACCTCCCCCGTAGGTACCTATGAGGGGGTCCAGGGGTTGAAACCAACCTCATAGGTACCTATAAGGGGGTTTTGTAACTTCCATCAAAGGTTTGTAAGAATAACTTTTGGGAGGGTTGAGAACTGCCCCCAATAGTCACTTTTATGGGTGGTTTTGATCTCTTCCATAAATTCCCCTAAAATTCCAAAATTTTAGCGTCGGTGCTATTTCGGGGGGGTTTGTAACCACCCCCAAAGGTTTGTAAGAAATATTTTTAGGGGGGACTCTGAACCTCCCCTGTAGGTGTCTATGAGGGGGATTTAGAACTGCCCCTAAAAGTCACTTTTGGGGGGGTTGAGAACCACCCCTAAAAGTACAAACTTTTCCCATCGGTGCTATTGGGGGGTTTTGTAAAGACCATCTCCAAAGCCAAAACCGCCCCCAAAAGTGAATTTTGGGGGTGGAATACAACCCCTCCTATAAGTCAAAATTGTTGTAGTGTTGTTTTGGTTGTTACACCTACTAGGCCAATTACGCCTTCTTTTATTCCATTCAAACCTATGACATCCACAACTAAACCATAGCTAGTCACCATTAATACCACCAATGGGGGCATGAAACAACAAAAAATGAAAGGCCCCCTCATACCCAACCCTACACCTAACTCGTCAGAGGTCGCTCAACCTAAATCAGGGGCATCAACCAACAATGGTTAAAATCCCCAGTATCAACCAATAATCCCACCTAGAGAGTCAGTCCACCATGCACTCTTTGTGGGAAACAAGGCCACATGACCAACCTATGCCCCACCTTGCCAAAACTTCAGAACTTGCTCAACACCCTGGTTAGTGTAACCCACGCTTCAACAACTGTAGAAGGGGGCACATCATCATCACCCACCCCTAATTCCAAATCATTGTGTATGAATCACACATGTTTTATTTGTTCCAAGTTTAGGCATTACACCCACCATTTTCCCGATCTCCCTCGATTTTGGGATGCCTTGACAACCATTCACCTCACTCAACCTATGGTTGATACCTCTTTCCCACTAAACCAAGAAGCATCTTCTATCAATGTGGTCACTATATGAGAGACAACACCAACTACTCCTCCATCACAACCTGCATTTACTGCAATTCCCATTATGGACCCTACAATACCAAAAGACCCCCAAACTACAAATATTACGATGATAGCACCACATAATTGATGCTCCTCCTATGGTAATAATGTGCACGTGCTTCCCCCAGGTCCATCATAGCCATTTTGGATCAAGTCAACTCACCAAAGGAACAGACACCCCCTGTGCCCGAATACCAAGACCTTGTTGATCCTGCGATGATATCTCTCACTTCTCGTTCCAATGTCCCATTTTACACGCAGAAGAAGAAGCATGTCTCAAACTTATGACACTCTAATATCATCTTACTTACCTCAACACAATCCCTCCACAATTCAAAACTTAGGAATTTTTTTCTGCTTTACTGGATACCATGGATACACTATCTTCTCTGGATGACATCCTCACTAGTAGTGATTCCTCGTATTTCTATGAAGAATTTAATCCTCCGCAAACATTCCCAAGCAGTTAAACACTTCCCAGACCCCCCTGTTAAATGTTGGATGCTCCCCCATAAGCATGGTACCACCACTAGTACCACCATAGGTTCCCGTATTTAATGGCCCCCAATATAAATAAGGATCCAAACACCTCCTGTTACCCTTCTTATTTTTTTCAACATTTTATTTCTTATGCCTGATCCATTTTATGGTTGATAATAAGTCTATCTTCTATTTATGTAGATGTCCCCTCGACCAGACATCTATGTTGGCTATGCAAACGGCATAAGTCGATGGTCCAAGAACCTTGCATCAAGTTCCTGGGCTATTTATTCCCCCTCCCACATCCTCCACCACACTAGCATAGTATGTTTTGGGGCACGCACAAAAAACCAAGTAGAATATGACGTTTTCATAGGTATCTTAAGTGATGTCATCCACCTTGCAACACACCATATGTGGGTACACCTAGACTCCCAACTAGTTGTATCAAATCTAAATAATGTATTTGTTGTCCTCAATCCCCTCCTTTTCCACAAGTTCATGCGAGTGCAAATTTTCATCTGATAGTTTGAAACCATCAATTTCATGTGTATACAGAGAAACTCCAATACATTCACCGACTCTGTTGCTAACGAGATCTTGAACTAGCACTTAGTACATAACGCGAATTCCTAATCCTGCACATCCAACAAACACACACACACACATATATCATAAAACATAATTTTCATGTACAAAAAATGGCCCTCTAAGGGAATATACAAAGTACATAGTGATCCTTATGGGGGATACATCATATAACCTACCTTCCATAGGATCCATCAATTCCATATACAAAATCAGACTTATAGCCCTATACGTCACACTCAAGTTGCCCTGCCATCTATTGGATCACATGGCCCCATAATAGCTAATGGTTGTGTGGCCTCACCTCTCACTACCTCTAGTTTTGATCCTTGAGGTTGTCCTAGTCCAGGTCATGGTATCTGTCTCTATGGGGGACCATGTCCCACCTATACCTCCCTCACCATATGGCAAGCCACCACCACTCTCCCCATCACCTAACACCATGCAGGTCCACACTCTATCGGTAGCTAGAGCTTCAAGTAAAACTCCTCATCATCAATAGCAGCAACACCTTTGTCATCGATCCCCTCCGACATCATACCCAAACGCCTCTCCAGGTCTTCCAAGAAAGTGTCCATCTACTCTCCTACCACTACCTCGCAAGAAGGGGATCCCCCCATTATTGCACCACCATCTAGACTCACGCCTCCAATAGCCATGCCATCTCATGATGTCGATCTTCCCCCCTATCTCATCGTCGACATGTCCCCGCATGTTGGGTGGTCGTACCATCCCAATATCTGCATCATAAAGGGAAAACACCATCATTACATGATAAACATTTAAACTATGCACATAATCAAAACATGTACATAAATATATGTAACTATCAACAAAAATAAAATAAAATGTACTTTATGCATCAAACCCCCCTACAAGAGGTGGTAACTCTAAATCCCTCAAGTAATCCATGTTGTTCCAAAGGTATATCTCCATCTAGCCAATGCATTTCTCCCACACATCTAGAACGTGTGGGGTATAATAAGCACTTTCCTCCCCACCACCAACACGGGGCATCACTCACCCCTAGTACATCATACGGGGCTCCTGAGGTCCTCTCAAAGGCACCACTACTGATGCCCTCAATGTCGAATAACACTCGAAGAAATAGGAGTACAACACACTCCAATAATAGAAGGTCCTCCTCATATCTCCCCACTGCAACGCACTCATCTACTTGATCATCATATGGAGCAATAGTGGTCCCCACGCCACTGATCGCACAATAATCACACGCTTCATGAGCACTAGCTACCCTCTGCTGATCTTGTTATGGGAGGCCACCCCCACCACCCTCACTACTATCGTTGCCACTGCTTTCACTAGCACGGCCCTTAAATGACTCATCAAAATCTAACCAGATCTTAGTTTACTTTGGTCTTCATCACAGTAGTGATCCACTAATCCAGGGATAATCTGCCCATCAAACTGTAAAGGAACCGGCTCACGTACCCCATGGTGAGGAAACCTTGTCAAAAAATAGATGTCCTGAGCCGTGATGCTTAAGTCCTCTCCACCCACTCTCAATACCCCCCTATTAGGGTCCTGCATGTCCAGAAGCCTCCACAACAGGTACTTCGACGATCATAGTAAGGGCACTTGAAGAACTTCAATATCCACACATCCCATAGTGTTTGAGTTGCTACAATGTCCCCTAGCACCAATCGCATGAACTCGTCATAGTTTCCCTCTTGCCACTCCAAAGCACCAACAACAACCATGATGTAATGATAATAACCTACAAACGAAAAACTCTCCTCCCTCAGATATCTATCAACAAAATCATACATACGCGCGCCCCTCCCCTTAGGAACCATGCGTGTAGCGTGAATTCACCTAAGTTAAGATGTGCCCTGCTTGACTGTAGTAGGTTTACCTGTGTGACACTAGTGAACAGGATTTAACCACTTCGTATGCACTATGTAGTGTGATTGTGTGCTAAATAATCGCGCTACATTAGCATGCAACCGAAGCACTCATCTCCGGTGCTACGCACAGAATAGTGCATTTTAACCACACGAAGTCACCACGCTACTACCATGCGTGATTATGGGAAAATACCACACTACCATCATGCATGATTTTTCCATTACCCCAAGCACTCACACGGTATAACTCTTAAATCCCTTGTTGTAGCCATTTGTGAGATGAAAACCATCCCCAACACCCCAGGGATCCACTTTCCCTACAACTACCTCGACCCAAATTACAAGCATAGGGTAAAGGCATACCTACAACTCACGGCTCGTCCAAAGGGTGCATGGATCTCCCATAATCACCACAAATGCTCTCTAGGAGGTCATAAAGGAATAGTACAAATGATTTTGAAAAGTGGGCCCAATGACCTATTTATATTCATTTGCCCCAAGTTTCCAACTGACCTTACAGACAAACCGTAGCTCAGTTTCACAAACTGTTCACACCGTTGTGATCAGTACCTTGAAATATGCAGCATGGATCAAATTATTCCTTATTTTGAATAATATCATCTGGGCCCTCTTTTTCATAGGCACCTGATGGATGTGCTTTGTTTTTGGTTACTATTTTTGCATTGGAAATACCTTTACCATGTTCTTTATTACACTTGGGTATTGGTGTCATTTTTGCAGGGTCATGACCACAAATAGCTTCAACCCTCATTTTTCCATTATAAAAATAAGACTCCATCCCTCGGCAAAGGTGTTGGGATTCTATCACAGTTATCATTACGAAAGTGGTATATAGGCAATGTTTTCGCTTTGCTCACATTGCATTTACCAATATTCCCATTGATAACCATAGGGCCCTCATTTCCATTCATGATGTTCCATCAATGTCATCACTATGAATATCATGTCTCCCCACGAGTGTACACACCATGGAAATCATTTTCATAAATTGACACCTGCGATGTCGAACTGCCACAAATCCAAGGAATCTGATATGGCTTGAAAATGTCACCCCTCTTTCATCATTTTATAGTTTCACATTTACTCCACCTTCAGCAATTGATGCCATCTGATTCCTCAGCATATGTTATGATCAAGATTCACCACTGGCTACTCATACCTCCATGAGCACTCTACCATATTAAATATTCTTTGTATCATCCCCCCCTCCCCCCCCCCCCCCCCCCCCGCCCCCCACGAAGACACCAATGGGGCCCCCACCCCTATAAGTAACCAATTCTATTCAGTTATTCCCGCAAGAACAATCTGCATGGCATTAATTCAAGGGGCATTCATCTTCGTTTTTGCAAAGCAACCCTCACCTCATCATGCAAACAATTCCTCGACCCACTCAAAACCATGGCGACTCCACCCATCATCAAATTGATTCCCCAATACGCCCAAAACTGGGGGAATCCCACCCATCATTAAATTGGTCCCTCGACACCCACAAAACCGCAGGGACCCCACCAATCTTTCTTTATGTACAAACAAGTTCCTCAACCTATACAAAATATTGGGAACACCTTATTCTTTTTGGAAGAAACCCATGCTCACCTTTGATCAATGTATTTGAGTCTCAATATTCCCAACATTATCTATTTTGTCGATCACCCTTACTCTCATTATTGTGTCTCCATCAAAGACCCTTCACTTTCATTTTGTCTCCCTCCATTTCACTCTATACCTTTCCTAAACGAATGCTTTCATTATCTCTCTCAATGTTTACATTGATCAAAGGAAGTTATGAGCCCCATTCTTATCAACCAATCCTACAATTGGTTACAATATCATCTTAGTTCTTATGACGAGACCCTTTTATTCTCGTATATTTTGACTCTCATCAACATCATCTCACCATATTTTGATGGTTGCAGTAGTTGTAGTTGTACCTTGGGATCCCTTTCAATCACAATAAGGGATCACCTCAAACAAAGTAGGGAGAGTCATTAGTGCTCCCTAACTTAGTGGTTTCCCCTATGCTCGATGTCAACACATCTATCGCATCAGGGGGAAATGTACTTTTGAAGGTAGCATTGTTCACATTTGCAAACCATGGTAGAATTCCATCTGGAATAGTGAAGTTTCTCCTCAGGAAACTTCGCCACCATTATGGTCCCCCCACCCCCCTGGGCTTATCATGATCGTCAATAGTTCCACTTCTTCAACACTTAGCATCAATTCCTGGTTCATATACTCTCATGTGGATTGAATCCTCCTTCATCCATGTCTCATAAGTATCTTTGAGTTGAACCCTTGGTCTTATCTTATTGTAGTCATCTTGACAACTTTTCATGAGCATGGGTATACCCACCTCATTTGGATAAAACATCATTCTTTATTATAGCTTCACTAGTCATCACCAACAATCTTCCCCCATGGAAGGACCCTCTCGTCCACATATGCTTTGTCCACTACAAAATATGAGAGAAACACAAGAAATGATGATGCATTATCAACTCTACAGTACCTTATAAAACTCATACATCAGGGGCATCTATTAACGCATAAATCTCGGACATATGCGACATTTTGGAGATTCTTGCAGTAAGGCATCATCAAAAAATAGAATGCAGCTCACAAAAGGAATCCTCAACAAATACAAAAGGCAACATGAGTCTGAAAGTGCCCAAAAATAGTCAAAACAAGAGGTCACACAGTTGAATCATTATTAACCTACACTACAACGCATGTTACTTGTTTAGTTCCCACACGATACTTGCTTGGAGTTTCCTTCAATAGCCACAAGAATTTCAAAACAGAGGGAACACCTACTTTATGTGGCACAATGAAGGCTCTTCAAAGCCCCATCACCTCCCACAATCTGAATTTGGCTCCTCAAACACTTGGTGGCATTAAACAGCCCCCTTGGTGTACCTTGGAACTAGCTCATGGACTGCATCGGTTCACATTTAGATCTAGTTTTTTCTTGGCCACCCCTTGGCCTATAAAAAGAATCCATTGGCATGCATCTTGTAGAAAGAAATAAGGGAAAAGTTATGATTTTGGATTTGTGTTAGAGCTCCTTCATAGCTCACCTCTTCCCGCCTTTGAAAGCATTGCAAAGAACCCTTGCCACCTTCCTCCAATGGGAAAGAGATTCTCTCCATTGTTCTCTCACTCACTTATAATTTAGCTTGTACAAGAAGGACCTCCCTAAGGGATATTTTTTGCTTCCATTAAATCCTACACCTCATAGGTGTTGTACATGCCTGACCATTGGGAAATTCAAAGTGGTTTTGCATACATTTGGTTGTTTGATTTTGCATTCTTCCCCCATTTCCTTTGTTATATTTTGTTTAATTTTATTTTTTTTATATTTCACTAACAACCACTTGCAATATCATTTGGAGAACTCACTCAACCCCCAAGGGGCTCCAAAAAGTGATGCCTTGCAACAACCTACAAGGCTTATCCCCTTACCAAGAAGAGGGATGCACCCTTGTGCAATTTTTTTCCACAACATAGGGCATATAAATCAAACCAAATATTGGATCAACATCATATTATTGTTGTAATTCATATAAAGTAGGGACTTGACCTCCAAAATTTGTAACACTAGGATAGTTGGATGGCTCAATAGGTTAGATACCTGATTGTGTGACCCCTTCTTATATTTCAACACTAGATAAAAATTGGATATAGGAAAAACATTTGAGGTGATATTCTCCTTAAAGTTTAGATTTTTTTTTTTAAATATCAATAGATGATGATTTATCTTGAACATCATTTATTTAGCCAACAAATAACAAGTCCAGTGTTTTAAAATTTGAACTAATGCATATAATTCCATGTCCTGTATGATGTACTTCAATTTGGAAACTTATAAGTCTTCTAAATGATGTGCTACATGATGGCCTCTCTGTTTGAGAATGACTTAAATAACATAATTCAAACCATCACTCTCTATCGCAAAGGGATACTAGAAGTCAATCACTCTAAGGATGGAGAAAAACACAAATATTATTGAAGTACCAAAATGTATCGTTGGTGTCACAAGTTCAATAAAGATACATTGATTGGATAATACATGGAAAGGATGTTCTAGCTTGGAAAACTAGAAAATAAAATTCCAATAAAAATTGGCATCACCCACAATACAATTAATGTCATCTATAGTGTGGGGTAAGGGATAGTATAGAAAGGTATTGGGACTACGAGAATTTGGATAATACCTCACTCATGAATTATCAAATTAAAACAATAAAATATCTTCGGTCAAATATAGTTTTTTTGAGTTTTACCTGCAACTGATTAACATGTAGAATATCTATAAATTGATGAATATGGAGGATGTGTTCATCCCATGTCTTGTTGAATATCAAGATATCATCCTTACAAATAATGAGAAAAAATCTAAGGTGGGTACATAACAAGTCATTGACTAGTATCATAAAAGTTGTAGGAACAATGATGAGAGCAAAGGACATAACCAGCAACTCAAAACTCCCAAGATTGGTCTTATTTGTTGTTTTCTTGCATCAATTTCCTTTATTTTGACTTGGTGGTATCCTTAAGTGAGATTCAACTTTTAAAAATAGCATGTCCCTTGTAAATCGTCTAGAAAATTCTTGATGCAAAGTAATGGGTATTTTTTCTTGACGATAACCTTATTGAGATCTCTAGAGTCAATGAATAGCTACCATTGATGAGTTTCCTTTTTACAAATACAAAAGGTAGCTAAACCATAAGGTGAGGAGCTAGGTTCAATCTTTCCATCAAGCAATACTGCTTAAATCTGTTTTCCAAACTCAATTGTCTTGGTAGGGGTAAGACAATAGGGTTGCATATTTGGAAGGGAGACACCAAACACAAGTTCAATGGTATACATGATATGTTTTAGGGGAGAGAAAGTGGTAGGTTCAATAGAAACATATTGAAAGTTAGAAAGGAGGGATTCCAAAGATGTTGGGGGTAGAGGATTGACCAATATTTATTGGATAATTCATATGTAATGTCCCTTTTTTGAAATTTATTAAAATGGTGAATTTTTCAACTTTTTCCACTAGTTCAACCTTTGACTAGTCTTGGGTTCTTGACCTCGAAATGCTCCCAAATGCAAAATGCAAATTCTAAAATGATCAAAAGCTACCATCCTTATTTGCTATTATCTTTTATAAACTTCTAAGTTCCTCCATGGGTCGAATTCCTCCCAAGAGCTTCATGCCAACTCAATTTGGGAAGAGATTCCCAAGTATGCCACTTGTCCTTCCAATTCTAGCCCTCTCCTTCTCCAAATTCAAATTGGTGTCTCTTTGGCTTCCCTAACTCACTTGAGCGCCCTCTTGGAGGATATTTTTAGCCCTAACATGTCATATATGTCATATTTCAGCCTTCAGGTCTGATTTGTGTGTTGGTTGTTTATATTGTTCTTGAGGTTTTCTAGAAAGACCTAGGTTCTGTGTGGTTCGAGGAACCAACAAAACCCCCTTTTCATCTGCCCTTTTGGAAACAGTCTGCGAGTAGACTGTGGTCTCACCCGAGGCGAAGTTATGGGGAGGTTGAGGAATCAAGTTTCCACAACCGAGTAATGAGCGCTTAACAGGCTAGTGAGTAGCGCGCTGCAAATTGGGGGCTGCGCGAAGTTCACCTTCTTCACGGTTAACACTTATACAACAACGCATCCAAGGACTACGCGTCCGGGGTGGTTACTCGATGATAGGATTGCGCCACAGAGAACCATGCTTCCTCTTCAATACCTATGCAACATCAATATACTTTACCTAGTGTAAGTTATGCATTCAAGAACATAATGTATTGCAAGCCTTGCTAACTTATACACCATAACAACAACACTGTAACTATGCACTTCCCATGCTGCGTGCAAAGAATCGCAGTATACAAACTTCACTGGCTAAGTACTTACCCTATTAACTTATACATTCATCTGACTTAGAAATACTTCTGCATTCGACATTCATTCACACATGTTGTTACTTAACATATTATCCCCATCTTTTATCCTTATGGAGAATACATATAAAAGCAAGAACACATGAACTCATACACAAGATCTTAACCATTCAACATAAGCAAATACACAGATTTAAGCACATAATCAATCACATAACATAGAATTTAACGTGGTTCACCCATAGGATGGGAGCTACATCCATAGGAACTTCTAGTTATATTTTTATGGGAAGGGTTCAACAGTTCCAATCTGAAAACTCAGCTGCAGACTCTCTTCTCTCTTCAATAGGTATCTATGCACATAGCTTGCAGAGCCCTTTTACAATCTTCTCTCAACAGAGATCACCAAAAAGCATTCACTTCTTAACACTTAGAATATTTTACAATGAATATTCAACACTTCCCCTTACAAAATATGCCCTTTTATAGATCGCGCCCGTAGGTCATGTCTTTACAATCAAGTGGGACAAAACCCTAAGGTTACCCAAAACTGGTGCGGTTACCCACCAACCTTCCTGTCACCATCGAAAGCTTGCTCCACACACTTCTAGCTGTTCTATTGGACCACTCGCAACTCGCACACCCTTCTGACATCCGCAGTCTTCACAAAAATGGTTATACCTCATTGTGGTGTGTCACTTTCTGCCCCTATGGCCTGCCTGTCGCTGTCGACTTCGTGGCTTGGCTTCTAACAGTTTTCCACCAATTCACTGATAGCTCACTTTCCTCTATCTCCATTTTGCTCCTTACTCAACTGTCGGGAGAGTCTGTTTCCAAAAATAGGTCGCTTTCATCTACTCAACCTTACTTATATTCTTTTCCCAAAACTGCGTAGTGCCTCGACTCTGCACTACTTGTTGTGCTTCTGACTTCACGTTCTCGGACTGCACTATTGAAAAAACTGTGCCATCTAAGCTTTCGTATTCTGAACTGCGTAGCTCCCAAAACTGGTACTTCATCAAAATTGTGCCCACTTGGGCCACGCCCAACAGGAGCCTAACACTTACTTGTGGCTCGTCACCGAGCCACTTTCATTTGGCTGTTCCATCTGTGCATCCTTTGAAGCACCTAATCGCACAGTGAACTCTTGAACAGTTGCGTTGAGCTTTGCAACTATTTCTTTTGTCTCTTCCTCACATCCTTTTACCGTGTCGATCATTTACTCTTAAGCAGGTTCCAAAATTTGTTCCTTGACGTTATTCTCTGTTGCCCGAAGATCTTGTAACTTCATTTCAATTTATTCGGTCAAGGTTAGTGCTTCTTCTTGCAATGGTTGTACTCTTGAGGAGGCTTCATCCTCCTTTTCTCTTAAAGTTTCCAGTTCCTTCTTAAGTTCCTTTCCTTCTGCGAACTTATGCATCTTTTGTCGTGCGGGAAAGTCCTTCATAGCAGCATTCACGGAATCCAATTCCTATTTCTTCTGTTGCACTTCACTGTGGATACTTTGCATTTCTAGTTCTTCTTGTAATATGGCCCATATATTAGAAACATCATCCAACAGGTTTTGGCATCTCGCCACTTTTGCACAGATGTTTTCCATAGTGGCCCTTAGTGCCTCTGCTCTTGCTTCTTCTGCCTGCTGCGTAGTATTAGCTGGCTGTTGAGCTGCTAGCTCTGCCATTTCTATTTGATGGGAAGCTTCCATCTCTGCAATCTTAACTGTATGGGAAATCTCTAGCCCCTTCATTTTCTCTTGCAGACTATCCACAACAACGCGAATCCGTAGGATAGCTTATTCGATTTTTGGCTCCTCATCAATTATAGGTAGCTTCGCGCAGAGAGTTGACAATGCTTCCTTTACCCTACGTCATTTTTCTTGTTCCTGGTCAAGCTCCCTCATCTTATGTTCGCATTCCCCTTGTAATTGTCTGTAGCTTTCTTCCAATTGGTGGTGTTCATTGTGTGAGATGATGTCTCTTTCATGTATTTCCTCTACTATATGAGTATGCAGATCGTGCAATCCTTCTGTAGGTAGCATTGCCACATTGATTTCCAATTGTGAAAGCCTCCTCGCGTTCTCATCCATCTCCTATGTTGGGAATATAATGGACATTGGCGCAATCTTAACTACAGGTGTCCTTGTTGTATAGGCAGGAGGACTGTGCATCTTCCCACTTGACTCACCTAAGTGGTCGTTGTGGTCTAGTTCCTTAGCCAAGTCTTGATGGACTTGTTCCATTCTTATAACCAGACTGTTTATTTTGTTGATGCTTTCCTTTACCTCTATTTGGGCTATCTATTCCTTGTTTTCCTTCAGTGACATCACATCTTCCAGGTGTGCTGATACCCGTGATGCGATCTGCTCGTAATCATCGGCGTGCAACTGCCTGTCTAGTGGTCTTCTTATGGCTTTTGCCTTCTTTTTCTGCGGCTTCTCTGGTATTTCTATATCAAGCTCTTTTCTTTTCTTTCCTGCCCCTTGGTCAGGTCTTGGGTTTGGTGCACTTGTGGTCTCTTGATTTTTGTCCATTTGGTCCTCTTCTTCGGTCTCCTCGGATGTAGTGATGAGCGGAGCTGGCGCATCTTCTTTCCATTACTTCGGTCATTCCTCTATCATCGGCTCAATCATCTGCACATCTAGCTGATACTGTCCTTCATACCATGTCTCTGTTGTTAAGCGTGGATGTATATAGATTAAATGTATCCCAACCTTGAAAATCAGCTTTGCCTTATATCGGACCATCACCTCCTGTGTGATTCGCGGATTCTTCTCAATGATTGCGCATAATTGCTCAAAGTAAGTCACCAACTACAGGCTACTTAGCTTCTGTTTTTCTCGGTTTGTGGATGCCCACTGATGTTAGCATATCACACCCCACGACAATCATCTTGTTCTACTGGCAGGTTGTTCTGATATTGAGGTTCCATCCACCCCACAAAAGCAATGAGTACCAGCAACTAGCTGAGTGGAATGCTGAACCTTTGTCCTGATTTTCTTGGACATCGACTAAAAACTCATTCAATAGATAGTTCGCCCAGTTATATTGGTGTTTGTCCTTAGCTTTCACAGCTAAGGCTACCACTCATGCGGAAACCTCTTTTGGTCTAGACTTCCTTAGAATCCTTCCCGCCAACAGTTGAATTGTGAACCGCAGAGGCTTGTTTTTAATTGGTTTAATTTCATACCCTCTGTGTCCTCTTACTACTTTGAATTTGGCTTTTATCTTCACGGCCAATTATGTATCATATTTCTTGCCGATGAACTCTACGGAAGGGTCATCACCCCTCTTCATCAAGCCTGTAATCCTTTCTATAAGGTCAACAGTAATGTTAACCTTACGATCCAGCCATATGTACCCCTGGTGTGTGCATGAGAGCAGAATGCGCACCACAGCATTGAGTTCATTGCTTCGCTCGAAGTGTGGGATTCGTAGCAAGTTGAGCAGACCAGATTGGGATAGCATGATGGCCCAGTCCATGGGAACAACCTCTATTTTCTTTGCAGCACCATTGCTTTTGCGGTACATGTACCTATCCGATTGAAAGTGTGGAAACTTATCGTGATTCAATAAATCATGATCAGAAAATTTACAGTCAAGGATTTTACCAAGCAAATTTTCTTTCACCCGCACATGTTTTGACATCGACGGTAGTGGGATGTTGTACTGTGCATTCTTTTCGAGGTGCCTTTCTGGGGCTTCACTCCTTCTCAGACTAACATATTCTGGAACGATCCATATGGGTGTTGGCAGATTCCCTTGTGGAGCCGACGGCTTGGAGGTGCCTGGGGTCTTGATTTTTTCTTGCCCTGTGGCCTTATGTTTGTCTTTCTTCTGCTAGGGAGGTTGATTCTGCGGCAGGGTCTTGGACGATCCACCCCGGTCTGGTGTGGCATGCTTTGTAGGTATCTTCATCACTCCAATTAGACCACAGCGATTGAAGGTACCTAGGATCTCTTCCAACGTCTATTCTCCGGACATAAACTTAACGAGCATTATTGCTTATGGCTGGTAAGTTCTTATGATTTTCACAGTAGGTAAAAATTCAAACTCGTGGTAAAACACATAAGTAAGAGTTGTTTTCCATTTATAGAGTTTCAACCTCGACGGTGTGCTCTTCGACGGCTACGTTAGAGATTAAATATTGTATATGTTTGAAAAATATCGGATGGATCTCCATCTTGTATAGCATTGAATGTGTTCGGAACGGCTAGATTAGGAATTAAATGCCATGCCCACTGGATGAGATCTCGCTGGAATATCAACCTTTTCTACCATTAATTATGTCTAGTCAAATAAACTTTCTTTAATTGCCGAGGTGTAACGGTACTTCCAGGCCGTATGACAGCCTAGTCAGGGATTAAATACCAAGTCCGTTGGCCGGATACTGTTAGGATCTCAGTCATTTCATTCTTTATTATGCTTGAGCAGATAAGATATTCTTTTAATGTGGTATTTTGTCGGTGCCGCCATTTTGGATAACGGCTCACTAACCGATCAAGAGTTGTCACGGTTACCTTTTTCCATCTTGATGCACTGGCAATTCTGACAAAAGGTTTTCTTGAACATGTGTGCTTTCTCATCTTTAACTTCGCAGCTACATTTTGAGCTTTACAACTGCGCGATGGTACTTTTCTTCATACGGGTCTTCGCATCCATCCGCCTTCTTTTAATCTGCGCGATTGCCTTTTGAACATTGCAACTGTGCTTTTCTAGTTCTCTTTTCTTTTCTTTTTTCTGTTCTCTCTCTCTCTCTTTTTTTTTTTATTCGTGCAGCTTGACTTTACTGCAGGTCCTGCGAAGTAGGACTATCCCGATAGGGTTTTAGTCTACTTCCATTAACCAATCCAGGTAGATTTTCTCCAGCTGACATAGCTAATTGAACTGCGTCACCATTAGTAACATGCATAACAGTATATGGGCCAAGCCAATGCATTTTAAATTTTCCAAAAAATTCATAAACTTACTATCATACAAGAGGACTAGGTCACCTACCTGAAAGGACTTGTTTTTGATATAGCGATCATGCCATGCTTTTTATCTGTCTTTCTGCACTTGTTGGTGACATCCTACAATGAAGCAATCTTCCTCCAATCCCACCAAGTGTAGAATCCTTTGTTCTATTGTTTGTTCATCCTCCATGCTTGTGAATGCAGCAATCCCTAAGTTTGGTACAATGTACTCCATCGGCATCACGGCTTCCTGTCCATAGGCCAATCTGAAAGGTGTATGGCCTGTCAACTTATTGCAAGTGGTTAGGTATGCCCATAACACAGCTGGAATGTGCAAATCCCAATCATCCATGTTTACATTACATACCTTTGTCAGCGCATTCTCCAGTACCTTGTTGAAAGCTTCAACGGTCCCATTAGCTTGAGGATGGTACGGTGTACTCCTCTGATGGTAGATGTGGAACTCTTTAGTAAGGGATGCGATAGTCCTGTTCAAAAAGTGAGTCCCTTGATCACTCATTAAAATATTTGGGCATCCAAATCTGGTAAGGATGTTTTCAAAGATTAACTACGCTACAGTGCTTCACTGGTTTACCCTCTACCCATCTGGTGAGATAATCAATCGCAGTGATAATGTACCTCGCACCAATCCTCTTTACAGGTGGGTTATTAGGTCCCACAAAATCAATAGCCAATTTTTCAAATGCTTGTAGTGTCAACTGTGGATTCAAAAGCATTTCATCTTTGCACGATGGCCTTCTTGTCCTCTAACATACATCACAACTCTAGCAATGTTCCTTTCAATATTTATGAATTGTAGGCCACCATAGCCATGCTCTTAATATCTTCAGCGCAGTATCTCTTCCTGCGTAGTGACCTCCCAATACACCTAAATGTACATCATCCAATATGAATGACTTCTCATGCTCCAACACACATCTGCGCAACACTTCATCTGGTCCCAACTTGTATAACTATCCTGCGATGAGAGTGAAGTATGTTGCTCTGACTACCAGCTGCTTCTTTTGCTGCATAGTGAACTCTGTGGGTGTCAATCCTGTAGTCAAAAAGTCGACAATATATTTGTAATACCCATCTGTGACCTGTATGGAAAATAACTGCGCATCAGACAGATTGCCTTCAAGATTGGTAGGTTCTTTGCCTAACTGGATCCTTGATAGATGGTCAAGTCCTAGGTTCAATATTCCTGGATTAACCACAATTTCAAAATCATACTCTTGGAAGAGTAGTAGACATCTGCATATTCTCTCCCCTGACACTGGTTTATTGACCAGATACTTTAAAGCGGAGTGGTCGGTAAACATTGAGAAGTGCACACCAAGCAAATAGTGTCTGAATTTCTGCAATGCGTACACCATAGCTATACCTTCTCTTTCTATGGTCGAATAGTTCTTTTCAGCTGATGAGAGCTTCCTGCTCGAGAATGCAATGGGATGGCCAATGCCTCCCTCTCCTGGCTGTGCTAGCACCACACCAAGTGAAATGGACGAAGCATCAACGTGTACATGGAATTGCTTGTCCCAATCCGGGAAGACTAGAATATGCGCAATTACCATTTTCTCCTTTAGTGTGTCTTGGACCTGCTCACATTCTGCATTCCAGATGAACTGCGCTTCTTTCTTTAACAGCTTTTCCATCGGCGCGGTTATCTGCGCATAACCCTTGATAAATTTTCTATAGTATCCCATATGTCCCAACGTGGTGCGAAATTGTTTCATTGAGTTTGACACTAACAAGTTAACAATAACTGCGATCTTCACAGGGTCAACCATCAAACCCTGTTTACAGACAATATGTCCCAATAAAATTCCATAGGGCACACAAAATATACATTTCTTCAAATTCAAGGAAATCTGATGTTGTCTACACTTAGCTAAGATCATTCTCGGGTTCTTGTAGTGGTTCTTCACTAAACCAAAGACAATCCAATCATCAAAATAGACTTCTAAGAACTTATGGATAAAGTCCTTGAATGCAGCCACAACAACTCTGGAAAATATGGCGGGTGCATTCTTCAACCCAAAAGGAAAAACTGTATACCAATAGGATCCCCATTCAGTAGCAAATGTGGTCTTATGTCTGTATACTGAATCAATTATGATCTAATGGTATCCAAAAAATTGATCAGTAAAAGAATAGGCCTCATTTACTCCAACATTGTCTGGTACTTCATCTGTAAATGGAGTAGGAAATGGGTCATGCAGCAAAGCATCATTCGACTTCCTTAGATCTACGCAGATTCTGATCTCATCTTTAGTCTTTTTATCTTGGATAACCATCAGGGTTATCCACTCTAACTCTTCAACTGGCTCAATGATCCCTGCATCAAGCATCTTATCAATATTTTCCTTCACTCTCTCTTTATATCTGGGGTTCAGTCTATAAGGCCTTTACTTAATGGGTGTCGTGCTTAGCTTGAGAGGTATTTTCATAACTCCCCAGTCGCCCAGAATTCCTTTCATTTTAGCAAACTTCATTAGAAATAAATCCTGATACTCATGCAGAGGGTCTGCGATCTGCGCAACCGTCTCATCATCCCAGTAGTCTCTAATGGATGCGAACTTCGGCTCTTCGCTTGTGCCAATGTTCACTTTTCTTGTCTTAACAAGTCCGCTCATGTCTAGAATTTCTAATGGAGGTCACTCTACATCACGCGCTCCTTCGGATTCAGGTATATTGATGTTGCGCAAATACTCCTCATCGCTTTCCTCCTGCTCTTCTTCATTTTCAGCGAGATTATAACATTCAAGGGCATATTCTATCTGTCTTTCCCATTTTGGTTGTAGGTTTACAGGTACCTTTACATATTCAAATATATTTTCTTTGATTTCCTCTAATGCCTCGTTTATACTTGGACATTCGGCTTCAAATATCCTATGATCTGCAAAGCTTCGTTTATGCTTGGGGATTCATCTTCAAAATTGAAAGTTCTCTAGAAATTCGTAGTCAATATAGACTAATCTGTGGTTCCTCTCTGAAGCTCAGCATCTGTGTACTAATCTCCTGGAGTCTGCTCTAGTGTGTGCACAAACAGATGAACCCATTATGTCTGTGGTCTTTATCCATGATTCTGAACAAATTGCTATGTGATCCCTTGGATCTGTTTGTCCATTATACTTTTCAAATGTCATCACAACTTTCTCTGTTAATCTGATTTGCATCATGTGTCTCCATTGTTCCCATGTGGTCAAAATATGCTTATGCGTAGCCCACCATCTTGCAGGTGTAGCGCGCAGTGCTATGTCTAACTATGGTATGTGATGTTCAGCTGCATCTAATACAGTATATTCTTGAATAAATGAATAGACGTTAGTTGAACTATCATAAGTGGGGATTTGGATTACTTCTATTCCAATCCAGTGCAATGATTTGGTGATCTGCGTGCATCTTCTTGCAGATACTTCATGCATTCTTCTTTGCCAATTTTCCAGTCCTGTGTGAGAGTCTAATACGCAAGAACTGTCACATCGCCAACTAAGTGCTCCATCCACCGTAGGATTGATGTAGTCATCCTAATTCGCAATCATCTTGTAGATGCGATCAAGATCCTGTGCTCTGGATTCTTCTTGTATCGGCTCAATGTATCTTTCTCATTGCAAAGGGTCCAAGGGTGCGATGACCCTAATATCCTGCCCTTCGAAGATCATCTTTCTGGTTTTCAAGTTGATGATCGCGAGGTTATCCATCTCCCAGTCTATCCCCAATAATGTTGGATATGGGTTACTGTCGTCAGTCATCTCGATAATATTGAAGTCCGCAAAGCTTCTTCCTCCATCGATGTCTACAAGTACATTAGCTAATCTCCCAAAAGGTATGACTTTCTACTGATTCGCTAACCTCAACTATATGGGTGACCATGCTAACCTTGGTTTCCCCATCTGTTTCCATGTCTACTTTCTCAAGACATTTACCTCTGATCCTAAATCAAGGATTATCTCATCCATCTCATAATCTCCAATCTGCGCACTGAGCCTCATTTCTTGGCCTATTCTCTTATGGCTCTTTATCCGATGAATTGCGCTCTGGGCAGTATTCGTGGAACTGCGCGGTTCATATTGATCTAGTAAATTCTGCAATTATACTACAGCATCTACGCTCTTCAATAATTTCATACATCTCCGTAGGAACTACACAACAGAAGTGCATGTTTCTGCTACGGTACTAGTTTGATCATATGCTACTGGCATATCATGTATGTGCGATGTTTCACTTCACAAAGGGATTCTTGGTGACATAGGTGTTGGATCTTTGAAGATGTCCCGTGCTTCTTCAAAGGCTTCTTTGTCTGTCTCCAGATTGAAAGCAGTTGTTTTCCCAGTTTCTTTTCTGATCCAGAGTGCTTCAGCAGGGGTCTGATGAACCCAAATTATAGGTATCCTATAGCCTTTTTGCCACAGTAAAACACAAGATATGATGAAGGCAATACACTTGTTTTGTGGGTTAATGATTTACTTTGATTATTTAATGAAGATGTTTTTAGATTATTCTTTTTATGCTTTAAAGGGGGTTTTTATAAACTAATACATGAAAACGAGTATGTTGGAGCAAATGCAGGTACACTAAGGGACAACACGCAAATCTAGTTGAGAGACTGAAGGACCTGTTGTAGGCACAACAGATCCCATGTTATTTTCAAAACATGGGAGCCCCAATTTTATATGGAAGGGTAACTTAGTCAATTTTTGGGGTTGTTCATCCTATCTGCATGCATTCTCACCTTTGACTTGATTTGAATTACTTAGTGATAATTTTCCTTTGAAGAATTTCTGTGTTTTCTGAGTGTTTTGAGTTGCGGGAAGCCTTAAAATTTTCAGTGATTTGTTATTTCTTTCGGAAAACCCGAAACCCAAAACCCGCAGTTGTGGATTTTGGATTTCGGGTTGCTTTTCCTTTTCAGTCGCGTTGTGTGTTCTCGAGACCCGCAACCCGAAATTTTTGGGTTGCGGGATGTGGGAAAATCGTTTTGTTTTTATAGTTGTTTTCATTTCCGAAACCCGCAACCTGCCAATTTCGGGTTGCGGATTTCAGAAACTCTTTCGTGCCTTATTTTTTTGAATGCAATCCCGCAACCCTCAAGTTCGGATTGCGGATTGCGGGAATCATAAATAAATCTTGCCAATAAACCCCCGCAACCGCAAGATTTAATCTTGACCATTGATTTGTCTTGATCCTGTGGATGAGATTACACTGCGTGATTTCGATAATTATTTGGATTGTTTCCATTTTTACTTATTTGTTTTTTATTCATTTGAGTTGGTTTTATCATTTGGGTTGGTTCCTTGATCTTGGTGGTTAATTTACTATGTTGTTCCTCACATTACCCACCTAGATTTGGTCTTCACTACATAAGCTGATTATTCGAGATGATGATGGTTGGTTATTACCTTCACTTTGGAATTTTGATTGATCTTATGGTTTCTTCTCTCATGATTTTAGACATTGCATTAGTTTGATATTTGAGTTTGATAGAGTTTTATTTTAACTTTTGCATGCCTAGAATCATAATGTAAATATTGTAAAATAATTTTAGTCTTTGGTTTACTTGCTTAGATTAGTTTAATATTTTTAATATTTAGTTTAAGCTTGTTGAAATCTTTTAAGTATTCATGGTCATGCTTTGACTTTCATTAACTTAATTTGTGTATTTCATTAAATTCATATATTAAATTTATACACAATTTGATATTTTGAAAGTTAAAAGAACACATGTTTTAGTTTGTTTGAATTCTTATTTCCCTAATTTCTATGAGATTTGGTTTTATGATTATTTGGAAATTAGTGGGATTAAAATTCAACATTCACGAATGTGAAATTAGTTTGATCATGGATAAGTCTTTTGTTTTCAATAAGCTAATTTGATCTTGAAAATATAATTTTTATTTTCCCTTTTGCAAATTAAAAGGATTTTCATTTATTATTGTGCAAAAGGAAATATTATTATTATTTTCTTGGTTTTCTATTCTTGGAAAGTGATTACCTATTTATGGAATTCATTAACTCTCCTATATTATATGAGTGATTATTTTCCTAATATACATAACTTGTTTCCAACATTTATTTTCTTAAGAATTAAATTGTAAATGGTTTTTATTTTTACTTCTAGGTTCCGAGTTTTCAGATATTGGATTTTCTTCATAAATAATTCCTAGATTTTCTTTCTAAACTTTTATCTATTGTTATTTCATTACTTCGTTCAATAAATAAAAATTTGCATTTTTCTAAGCTTCCCAATCTTTTTATGCATTTGTTTTGCTAATTGCGGAAATTGTGTTTTTTTTAATTAAAATTTCAACCTTTATGCAACCCGCAACCCGAAATTGCGAGTTGCGGGAGGTTTAATTTTCTCATCGAAATTTCGGTACGGAATGCGGAAACTTTGTTTTTCATTTTTAGATTTTTAACTTTCCCGCAACCCGCAACCCGAAATTGCGGATTGCGGGAATCACCTTTTTATTTTATTTTTCCCATTTTGATTTGTTTAAATAGATTTTTCTAATTGGAATTTTCCCTCCGGACATGTGATTTCCGATTTTGTCGGAAATATTGTTTTGGATTTTTGTTTTGGTTTTATTCATTTGGAAAATAGTCAACATGAATAATGCATTTTAATTATTAAATCAATGGCCATGATTCATCCAACAATGAAATCAACGGCTACTGAGTGTTATCTTCCAAGAGCAATATCTTGAGATTTACAAATCCAATTTAAGCGCGTGATAGCTCGTTGGAAAGTTGGAAGGATGAGGAATTTTTTGGGAAGATTATTTTTTCCATTTGAATAGCTTAAACACCCAGCTTAAACACCCCGAAAAATCTGCCTGAACAGTCAATTTCAGATTTGCATAAGATTTGTTTATTTTTTCATTGTTTTGATTTGCAAATGAATTGTTATTTGTTTTAGGTTTCTATTATTATATTTGGAATGATATTTTAATTTCTATTTTGGATTATACAGGTGTGGATTTGGATTTGTAGGAATCAAGATGAAGAACTACATCCCAAGTTTGGAATGATTAAAAACGTGTCAACTGGAAAGCAACGATCTTTGGACGTGATTTCGGGAGTGATAAAGATGAATTTGGAAAATCCGAGACATGGGTTTTGTGCAGAAAGTGCCCCATTAGTTTGTTAGTATGCAGAATCCTCGGAGAGTTCTTCATTTGGGAGATATGACTAGTTTTCCAAAACAGAATTTCCCAGATTTTTCTCATGGACGGATTTGGCAAATGAAACAACTCAGCTAGTTAGTTCGGCAATTGGGGAAACTGATATGATCTTTTCTTGTCATTTATTTGTATAAATACCTACTTCCTATGAGTTGATGGGGGATGGAATTTGGAGCTAGAATCAGCAGGAGATGATTTGGAGACACTCTGTCTTAACAGAGCTTTGTAATTCTTTGCAGAACTTCGATTAATACAGTAAAGTAACCTTTTGAATCATCTCTTGTTCAATTGTTCAAGTTTCTTTGACAGTATATGATTTCCTTCTCCAGATTGTCATCTACAATATATGTGATCTTTTGCGAAATACAAATTAATGCACAGATCTGTAATACAGATTTATCTTATCACTGATCCATGCATGAAAATATTTTATTAAGTTTATTTAATTAAAATATTTTCTTTATCTATTTCTACAATTTGATTCACAACATTCTTAATCATTGTTAATTTTTCAATTAACAAAGTGATTATAGGTTAGTCTTGAGCATGTTTACATGCTTATATTATTGTCGCCTAATTTTCATTAATTGATTATGATTAAGCTGATAAGTGAATGCATCTTTTACATTTATGTTGAAGTTGGCAAACATACTTATCCATTTCACATCAAGACCGATCTGCACAACAACAAGCTTCTTATTTAGAATAGGTCTAACTTAGAGTAGATCATTTTCTTGAATAGGTTAAAGTTAGAACAGACTTAGTTTTAATCTTTTGTTTTCCATATTAAATTTTGATCTATCGATCAAACCCATCGACTCATAGAGTGCCAGCAGAGGCCAAATATCTGTGGGAGAATTCCACACCAAACAGGCTAGGGATAGAACTGCCCTTGCATAGGGTCTTTCGAAGCCTTTCAGTCTGGGTTTTCACCCTCTGTTGGGATCCTTGGAATCCATTCCAGCATCTTGCATTTACCAAGTGCACACCCGAGGCCTCAACAGGACCATGCAAGTCTAAACACCCTTTTCCTTGACTTATAGAGAAGAACTCGTGTTTAACAGGATCGACGATTAAAGCAAGTAGTTAGGTTAGGATTTGAGGCATATATATATGGACCTCTCAGGTAGCGAGGGGGTCCTGTTTTTGTTTTGTGGAATTACGTTTTTATATTTTACTACAGAAGACAATTTGTGTTATAGACTATTTTTGAACCATGATGTTATTATTTTAATGAGAAGACTGATGTTACTTTTCAACCTGCATTTATAAGTTTTCTATGTTCCTGAGTATGGGTTGGAGAGGCCCCCTCCAACACGTAAGTCAGGAGCTTTACTCTATTTTCAGGTATTTTACATTTAAGCTGTGAATTGATTTACTTCTTATCGTGTATGAAGATACCTTGATGGCATTTGAATAGTATGGTTTTATTTCAGTTAAAAGATTATTTTCGTTCAGCATATTTTATGTAGTTGATCAATGCTCATTCTGTAGTTCGGTAGGACGCAGTTTGTAGTCCTATAGCTGTGTTCTGCGCACGCATATTTTGACATTTGTTTTCATATATTTTCATATTGGTTCTGAGGCAATGATTTAGATCGAGAAAGCTCATGCATATTTCTTTTATGAGACTTAGATCATAGAGGTTAATTATTTTTAGTTCATTGATTTAATGATCCTCACTTCTTAGTGTTTAATCCAAATAAATAAAGATTGGTTAATTTGTAGCATTAGATATTTGCATTCTGAATTTAGTTTTTAGCATTCGAATATTTTAGATCAGACTTCTAGTATTATGCACTTGATTTACAGCATTTGATTCCTAGATTAAAATCCCAGCTTTCAGTCTTTTGTTTCTAGAATAAATTTGCCAAGTTTCAGCAATTTAATTCATAGTATAGATTTACTGTTTTAGCAATTTAATTCATAGTATAGATTTACTGTTTTCAGCAATTTAATTCTTAGTGTAGATTTACTGCTTTTAGTATTTCAAACTTCTTAACATAGGGACTTGTCATTCATAGATTTACAATATTTTCAGCTCACATTCTCCTTGATTAGATAAACATATAAGATCTATACCAACACCCCAAACACAACGAAGACTATCCTCTAGAGCATATATAGTGTTAGCACCTCTTAAGTTTGTACGTCCCCCGGGTTGATAATTAAAGTAGGCTCCTAGTCTAGTTGCCCTCATTAGGCACCCATTCTAAGAGCTCACCAGGGTCTGATTAGTTTGGTGATCTTCAGAAGTCGAGGCTTTTGGTTCTTTATATTTTCTTGTTGCAACGCCACTTTGCATCATAGCATTAATATGTGGATCTCTAGTCCTTTTCTCTACTGCGATCATCTGAATATTCGGGTTAGGTGCTTCTTGCTTCCTTTTTTGCATTTCTACTGCTAACACTTGGAATGCCTCAATGACATGATCAAAATATTTACAATAACTATAGGTAGTGCACGCATTGGTACATTCTCTGGACAGATGACCAGGCTGACCAAAGTTATAACAAATCATCTGGCCTCTTTCTCTTCTTTGTCCTGGGCCAGTGTTTCTTCCCCTTCCATGGAATCCACCACGGCCTCTATATGCGCCTTGATCATATTGTGCATTATCCTTGTTATGTGGTGTTTCTTCTTGAACTCTGTATACTACACCACGCATATGCTCTACATCTTGCTTTCTTTCCATCATGAGCTCATATGCTCTACAGTGGGAATCATCATGCCCAACGGATTTGTTGGTTGTTTATACTGTTCTTGAGGTTTTTCTAGAAAAAACCAGGTTCTGCACGGTTCGAGGAACCAACAAAAACCCCTTTTCACCAGCCCTTTCAGCAACAGCCTGCGAACAGACTAAGGTCTCACCCAAGGCGAAGTTATGGGGAGATTGTGGAATCAAGTTTCCACAACTGGGTGATGAGCGCTTAACATACCGGCGAGCAACATGCTACAGGACTCATGCTGCGAATTAGGGGCTGCACGAAGTTCACCTTCTTCACGGTTAACACTTATATAACAGCGCATCCAAGGACTGTGCGTCCGGGGTGGTTACTCGACGATAGGACAGTGCCACAGGGAACCGCGCTTCCTCTTCAACACTTATGCAACTTCAATAGACTTTATCTAGTGTAAGTTATGCATTCAACAACATAATGGATTGCAAGCCATGCTAACTTATACACCATAACAACAACACTGTAACTGCACACTTCCGGTGTTGTGCACAGGGAATCGCAATATACAGACTTCGCTGGCTAAGTGTTTACCCGATTAACTTATACATTCATCTGACTTAGAAATATTGGTGAATTCGACATTCATTCACACATGTTGTTACTTAACATATTATCCCCATATTTTATCCTTATGGCGAATACATATAAAAGCAAGAACACATGAACTCATACACAAGATCTTAATCATTCAACATAAGAAAATACACAGATTTAAGCACATAATCAATCACATAACACAGAATTTAACGTGGTTCACCCCCAGGATGGGAGCTACGTCCACAGGAACATTTTTTATATTATTTATGGGAAGGGTACAGTAGTTCTAATTTGCGCACTCATCTGCAAACTCTCTTCTCTCTTCAGTAGGTCTCTGCGCATGCAGCTTGCAGAGCCCTTTTATAGTCTTCTCTCAATAGAGATCAACAAAAAGCATTCACTTCTTAACACTTAGAATATTTTACAATGAATAGTCAACCCTTCGCCTTACAAAATATGCCCTTTTATAAATCATTCCCGTAGGTCACGTATTTACAATCAAGTGGGTCAAAACCCTAAGGTTACCCAAAACTGGTGTGGTTACCCACCACTCTACCTGTCGTCGTCAACAACTTGCTCCACACACTTCTAGTTGTTCTGTTGTACCACTCGCAGCTTGCACACCCTTCTGACATCCGGAGTCTTCACAAAAACGGTTATACCTCATCGTGGTGCGTCGCTTTCCACCCCTGTGGCTTGCCTTTCGCTGTCGACTTCATGGTTTAGCTTCTAACTGTTTTTCGCCACTCCACTGACAAGTCGCTTTCCTCTATCTCCACTCTACTCCTTACCCAACTGCCGGGAATCCTGGAATTAGTTACCCAAAATAGGTCGCTTTCATTTTCTCAACCTTACTTTTATTCTTTTCCCAAAACTGCGCAGTGCCTCGACTCCACACTACCTGTTGCGCTTCTGACTTCACATTCTCGGACTGCGCTATCGACAAAATTGTTGCGTCTGAGCTTTCGCAGTCCAAACTGCGTAGTTCCCAAAACTTGTACTTCATCAAAATTGTGGCCACTTGGGCCACACCCAACATTGTGTCATAGGTGTCATAGAATCTTCATCATTGTTGCATAGAACTAGGGAATCTAGTCCAAGTGTCTCACTAACTCCAAAATGCCTCTTCATCTTCCATGGGAGTTACTCTTCCACTCCAATTCGATCTTAATTGATTCATGCCAAGTATATTGACCTTCCAAATCATCCCAAGAACCTTGGTCTTCTTATGGATTTGAATTGACAAGAGGAGGATTCCATGTGGCATAAAAAATCTAGCTTGTGTGGGTCCCACATCCTCCATGTGTCTTCATGATCAATTGCCACTTTGATTTTTCCTTGTATTTATTTATTTAGATCCTTTATAAAATATTTATTCCATTATAATGTTCAAACATCATTTATTATCCCCCTTATTTCAAATCCCAAAGCTTCCATCCCCCAACCTAGGGAACTAGTAATTTTCCTCCATGGCAGTTCATTTGGATGGGTATATTACAACTTTGAATTGGGAATTTCTCTTAATGTGACCCGCCTTGTCCATTTGGATCTAATTTCACATTATTACTAAATTGGACTTCATTCTTGGCATTTATTTGACCCTTAGCATACATTTGACAAACTATCATGAGTAGGGCTAAGGGGCTTAGGCCCATGTGACCCAATGCAAAATTTTTGGAAATGACAAATCCTCCCTTCCCAATATTGCTTGTCCTCAAGCGATTTCAACACATGTATGTGGAAGAACCTGCTTTCTTTTCAAAATTTTGCTTCCCAAAACTTCTCTTCTGGAACCTTGAGTAGAGCCACCCATGCACTACAATTGTGTGTTTCCAAAAGCAAGGAGATGTGGATTTTCTTTTTCATTTTGATATCCCCTGTAACATCACCACTAAACACCAAAATTTTAATTAAATCCATCAAAACCATGTTTTCAAAATTACTATTTGCCTCTTTCATATTTTGAAATCCCTTTATGATACCATTGTAATTCTTGAAGTTGCCACTGAGTTGCTCAACTTTCAGTCTTTGAGATCCCATGAATATTTTAAAGAGAAACCACCATGCTTGCTGTTGCACTACTCTGATTAAAATCACTTTATTAAGTGGGTAATACATCTCTCATTCTGCTTGTTTCCCAAAAAATTTGAAATCAATGGGACTAAAAATTATCCCAGGGTCCCATTGCTTGTATTTCACTCCAACAATTAAGAGTGCTCTCCAACCCATACCATCAAGAAAGAGGATTCTTAGATCCCATTTTCTTGTATTCATTCTTCCAAACATCATCAGTACAAAAGATATATCATCAAAGTACATAACAACATAATAAAAATGTACATCAAGGAGGTGCCTCATCAAAGAATCATGAAAGTGCTTATACCTCCAAGTAAGTAGACCACCATTTGCCAAGTGCATACAAGCTTCAAGTGACCAACCAAATCTGATCCAATGACATAAGTGAGGATACCATGTCCTATAATCCTGCTCCAAAAGGATGTAAGATGCATCAAAATAATAATCCATTTCTTCATTCATCCAAGAAGTGAATGAAGAACCTCCACTAAAATCTGAACCAAGTAGGGAACAAAGAAAACAATGAGCCTTCAAGGGGCCCACACAAGTAGAATTTGTGCATCCATGAACATGTGTATCATCAAGAAATAACAAAGGATGTTGTTTCCAATAATAATTTTCCCCAATCATATATCTCTTCACCCAAGTAGTGGATGAAGTTCCTCCAATATCAGTTGAATTAAGCAAGGAGCAAGGGAAATCATGAGTCGTCAAGTGACTCAAGTGAACATCATAAGTGCATCCATGTAGATGTGTTTCATCATAATGTAACAAAGAATGTTGCTACAAATGTAAATAAGAAATGGCTCTAATAATGTCATCATATAAAGGAGAGATAGGAGTTTCATACTCCTCGTGTGGCACCATCAAAAATAATCCTTTCACCCATACTTCTTTGGGATGAATGCTGCAAAATATGGAAGTGTAGGATGTAGGAGAATGAACCAACTCACCCAAATGATCAGAAAGTGCAGAATTTTCCTCATGTGAATCCTCTATAATTGTAGGATCATTCACCTCCCTCAAAAGTGCAAAAATTTCCTCATAGGTTGGTTCCAAGGTAGTGGAATCATACACTTCTTCAAAAAACTTGTCACCATTTCCAAGAGAAAACTCAAGTTCCTCTTCCACCACATCAAGTGTTTGGATCTCATCAAGATCATCTTCAAACACATCAAGCACATGAAAATTTACATGTTTCTCATGATCTACCATGTCATGAGAATCCTCCATGCAATCTACCATATGACAATTTGAAACATAGGAGGAAGAACAAGTATATTGCAACCTTTCAAGAAGTTGCTCATTTTGAATTTTGAGTTTATGAATATCCTCATTATTATTCAAGTATGCATCATGTAATAATTCATTAAACTCAACCAAATTGTTTCTATCAAAGATAAAAGACATGAAATTACCTTTGATGTTGCACATTGCTCTTTGAATCTTCTCCATGTCTTCAAGGAAGGATGGATCCTTCAATGAAAAAACTCTCCAACAAGAATTTGACACCAAAGCTTGAGTGGCATGGAGTATGATAATGGTCTTTGTTATCTTCTTTTCATTCATCTTCAAGGACCCTTCAAGAAAATGAGGCTCTTGCAAATGAACCTCCTCATCTTCTTCCTTCTTGCTTGGACCAACTTCATGAAGCTCAAGTGGTGATGGAGAAGTTGATCTTGTTTCTTCTTGAACTGCTACAAGGTCTTCATTTTCATGTTTAATGGAAGTTTGGATTGCAGCAACACTTTCAAAAGTGATCTCTATGTCACCAACAGAGAGGTGTGAGCACCCATCATTAGGTAATCCTTCATAGTTCAAGCATCCATCAGTAGATGCTCTTTGTTTCATTTCCAAGGTAGAACGTGTCTCGAAATGATCTTTAATATTTTCAATAGAATCTTCTTCATGCTCATGTGATGTCTCTTCATCTTTTTCAGAGTCACTTTGGAGTGACTTCCGATCCTCTTCATGTACTGCTTCTTCTACTTCACCTATTCTAGAACTAGGTGGTTCATAGTCTCCTCCTTTTGCTCCTTCAAGCAAGTTGATGCATTTTTCCCTTTGGTTTCATTAATATCAATATATTTGGAATCTCTTTTTGAAGAAATCCCAAAAACTCTCCTCAAGTAGGACATACATGCCTTCCCTGAAGCTTCATATATTTCACTGATCTTTTCACTCACACACATATGATTTTCTCTCCAAGGTATTTCACAAGAAGGGCATAAACCTTTCTTCACTAACTCCACATCTTCATTTTTGGGCCTATTTGCGAACACCCAATCAGCATAGTCTTCAAAAGGAATGGCCTTTTGTGTATTTTCCCTCAAAGAAATATATGCTTGATATGCTTGATACTGTTGGGGCAAGTTTTTATATGTTTCTCTCCATCTTTGCAACTCATTCATAGAATTATCCTTTGGTAGTGTGACACACTCATATTCATCAAATTCAAAGTCATCATAATAGTAAGACATAGCTGCAAATTATTCTTCAATGTATGATTTTTGTTCACAGGTGCAAGGACCATGCTCTGATACAACTGTAATGTCCCTTTTTTGAAATTTATTAAAATGGTGAATTTTTCAACTTTTTCCACTAGTTCAACCTTTGACTAGTCTTGGGTTCTTGACCTCCAAATGCTCCCAAATTGTTATAGAAGGCGTATGAATGGTTTTAGTGAATAAATATGAGGTTTATGGATTATTTAGATTCATCAATCAGCTTCTAAAACTCCTCTTTAAGTTATGGCTAAAGTAGCGAGTTTGAATAGCAATTTCTCTTTGACTAGTATTGGTCTCTTGGTCTCCAAATGACTCCAAATGATTGTATAATGGGTATGAAGGTATTTGAGAGGTATTAATACATATAAAGGAGGCTTATGGATACTTAAAAACCCTTAAAACACTTCTGCAACATTCATTTACAATCTGGACAAAGTAGGGAAGATTACTAGTAATTCTAAGCTTCAAATCCCCCAAGGGTAGTGGACAAAGATGGCTTCGCAAATGTTGTTAAACCATTCCAAATTTATGAACAAAAGTATGGTAATGATAATTGACTTTAATGATCTCTCCAATGTATCCTTAATTAGTTCTTATGGCCTTCTTCAACTCCTTAAAATCATATGTTTATATGCAAGATTTCACACAGGGGGAAAAGCTAGTTATTTTCACCATGACTTATGAAATTCGAATTTTAGGTGCCAAGGGCTTATGCTCTATTAATGAAAATTATTCAGAACTTTAATAACACTCCATACATCAACAAAATCACATGTAATAACTGATATAACTCGAAATAGTGTCTCTTCAAACTCCAACAACAAGATCTAGGGGAAATGGCATCATTTATGCATTGTTTGGTATTTTTACATAACTCCACTTATTATTTAGACCTGAGAGTCTCATGAGTAGTAAAAATAGAGTATATATATATATATCAGTTTACAAATATATTGGGCCTCAATATCTATCACAAATAGTTCATCACCTCAACAAGTGTGCCTCTCCTCAAGGAGCAAGAATATGCCAAGAAATAGAAGAATGGTTGTAGAAGCAAGCTGAAAAAGATGTGACCATGATCTTCCCTGTAGCTTCAACCTATAACAAAATACTCCATTAAATATCCAAATGAAAGGTTTGAGTGGACTTTCCAATTACCAACTAGGATGGGAATCTTTCACCCTCGAAATTGGTGCTAAGGCAAGTAGAGTAGCACTACACTAGCTCTCCTCTCCCAAATGCAAGATGCAAATTATAAAATGATCAAAAGCTACCATACTTCTTTGATATTTCCTTTTATAAAATTATAAGGTCTTCATGGGTTGAATTCCTCCCGAGAGCTTCATTCCAACTCAAGTTGGGAAGAGATTCCCAAGTATGCCACTTGTCCTTACAATTCTAGCCCTCTCCTTCTCCAAATTCGAATTGGTGTCTCTTTGGCTGCCCTAACTCACTTGAGTGCCCTCTTGGAGGCTATTTTTAGCCCTGACATGTCATATATGTCAGATGTCATCCTTCAGGTCTGATTTGTGTCATAGGTGTCATAGAATCTTCATCATTGTTTTCATAGAGCTAGGGAATCTAGTCCAAGTGTCTCACTAGCTCCAAAATGCCTCTTCCTCTTCCATGGGAGTTACTCTTCCACTCCAATTCAACCTTAATTGATTCATGCCAAGTATATTGACCTTCCAAATCATCCCAAGAACCTTGGGCTTCTTATGGATTCGAGGAGGATTCCATGTGGCATAGAAAATCTAGCTTGTGTGGGTCCCACATCCTCCATGTGTCTTCATGATCAATTGTCACTTTGATTTTTCCTTGTATTTATTTATTTATCTCCGTTATTAAATATTTATGCCATTCTAATGTTCAAACATCATTTATTATCCCCCTTATTTCAAATCCCAAAGCTTCCATCCCCCAACCTAGGGAACTAGTAATTTTCCTCCATGGCAGTTCATTTGGATGGGTATATTACAATTTTGAATTGGGAATTTCTCTTAATGTGACCCACCTTGTCCATTTGGATCTAATTTCACATTATTACTAACTTGGACTTCATTCTTGGCATTTACTTGACCCTTAGCATCCATTTGAAAAACTATCATGAGTATGGCCAAGGGGCTTAGGCCATTGTGACCCAATGCAAAATTTTGGGACATGACAGCATATATGTAAATATTTATGAACGGAAGATTGATGTACAACATCCTTACTACATAGAGTTTCTAGAGAGGAAGAAGTAGATGACTGGAAGTGAAAGTGTGACGAAGCCTTGGTAATATTACACATGTTGGTGCAAGGAAAAGATGTTGTCGAGTGTTGATGATGGTAAGGTATTCCTAGCATTAAGTTGACACAATCTAGAGTAACACCACACAACATTATTCCTTGAATATGAGGGCCACTTGAAAAGGTGATATTACATTGTTGGGTCACAAACAAGGACTTATTTCCCTCATTCAACCACCTAAAATGGTATGGATTATGGTGGGGAGTTACCAACAAAGCTATTAATTTGACGTGGGCTATAGAAACCAATATTTTTTTTATACCATTGTCCATGATAAGATTATCAAGATTATCTTTAATCTATAAATAATGAGTAAACAACATAGGATGGGTGAGAGACATTGGTAATGTCATTAGACCAAGTTTCTATTGTTTACTAGGTATTTCCACATCAACTAGAACATCTAGAGTGGTATATGGTGTTTAGGGTTAGAGAATAAGGTCTTTGAAAAGAGTGATCATTGTAAAACATGAAACTTGGGTGTTTTGTGAGAGGAGGGGTTATGTAATGTGCACTATTTCCAATAGTAAGGTGGTGTTGGAAAAACTATACAACAAGGTGTACCCATGGGAAAGCTCATTGGTGAAGGTGGGAACCGAGATAGATAATGAAAGGGAACTAGGGATTTCCCTATATTTCTTTCAATAGTGAGAGAATGTTGAAAATACAATGGAGGAGAAGAACTAAACACCAAAGAAAATTCATGATGGAGAATAGGACATAGATTAGAACTAAATTTAATTATCGGCACTTGTTGTGTATGAGAAATAGGTCATTTCACCTAGAGTTTGTAGTGTTATTTGAGTGGAAAGTTGATGTATTTGAAGCAAGCATACCAATATTCTTTCAAAATATCCTTTTGGATATGAACAGAAGTGCAGTGCATATCTAGTCCCAGTTATTGATGTAGCTAGAGGGTTGACTAACCACCTCCTCGTTGATTTCTTTGAAAGGGATTTTGCAGCATGACTCCCATCGGTTTGGCTTGATTCAACAATCAGAAAGCTAATCCATGTAGATGGATAACTAACAATGTGACTTTATCTCTTTGTCGAAATATTATCTTATGCTAGTAACAAGAATAAAAGGCCAGTATCCAAGACTTGACCTCATCACTACCAAAAGCACCAAAACATTATGGAAAAGTCAATTTAAGATCCCAGTGATGTCCATAGGTTGGATGAGATGTGCTCTTTTTGAGCTTAATAGTTTTGCATCCAAATCATGTATAACCTAGGTGTTCTCTTAGATAAGTTGATTTTGATGTTGAATAATTTTATGTTGTTTCTAGAAAAATTACATATATGCATCTACAAGGGAATCATACTCTAGATTATAGTTATGAGGAGGAGCCATGAAGTTGTTGTGGTATTGGAATAAGGTGAGAAGTGTTGATTTGGAATTATTGTCTATAAAAGCATATGGTCTTTTTAATATGGACATTTATATTGTCCTATATTGTACTATTACAAGTTGCCCGCAGGGGTATAACTCAACTGGCGATTCGCTTGATATGAAGGAAATGTTGTAAATGGAGGTCATGGGTTCAAATCACCCCGGCTTACCTGTGCCCCATGCTTGTGGGTTGTGTGGGTGCACCTAGGGGTATAGTGGTAGCGGACAGGATTGGATCCCTGGACCCCGTGTCACGCGAGTACCATCCCCTTCCTAGTTGTTGATTCCCCTAGTTACAAAATATATATATATATATATATATATATATATATATATATATATATATATATATATATTGTACTATAACAAGTTACTACTAAGTGTAACTATTTTTAACATTTTGTCTCTCATGGACATTACGTTGTTCCATTTGTATGACAAAGGGTTCCTTTTATTATTTACCAAAATTGGTTTCTTGTTCTATTGTAGTGTATGTTGATCTAAAATGTTATGTTGTCGATTAAGTATATGTGTCATTGCCATTATTACGATGAAAAAGAAAGTGTAATTAGATGATATATTAGTTAACTACTACAATACATTAATACAACGATTATATCCAAACACATTAACTAAATTATAAAAATCAATAATATATTAAAATTATTTGATTTATAATTGTCAGTAAAATTTTATATTAAAAGTTAGACAAGAATCTACAGTTGCATAGGTACAAAATTACTACATAGCACATGTATATGTTTGGAAATGAAACATATTGACATGCTTTATTCAATTGTACACAATGGTGTGTCTAAGTCATTTGTGTGCAGTGACGCACTTTAATAATTTGTATGAAAAAGTGCATGTAAAATATATCAAGTGTAAGGTCCCACCATACAAATTTTATAAAACATAAATAAACAAAGATCCCATTGCATATTTAAGACTCAAAATAGAAAATTCTAAGTATGTTTAAACCCATATAACATATGTAATTATAATCAAGGTGTGAATATAAATATGATACCATCAATCCTAGCTCTTCAAAAGACTTAGGCAATCCATCAATTCCACAACAACAAATTGACATAAGAAATGAGGGACAAAATTTAGGAATAATTCCCTTCATGCTTGGAATGATTTACTTTTAAATATATTTATAATTTTTGTAGCCAAGCATATGAGAAGAAAAATGATAGCAATATTTGCAATAATATAATATTTTTGTTGATAATAATACTTAAACATATACCCATATTTCTACATCAAAAGAAAATGGGCTAAGGCCAACATTTTAGCTGTTAAGAACTTTAATCAAACACTTTACATCCATTGACATATTTAACCAAACACTTCACATGCATGAAAAATACAACCATTAAGACATTTAATAAAACATTTTTGGGTGCATGAAATCTAGAGACATTGAAACAATTTGTAATTTACCCATAATACTTTTGAAAAGCCATACCATACACATAGATAAGCTTACCTAAGCGAAAAAAGTGACACAAATACTAGTTGTCCATGTATAAGTTCACCTAGTTAATCTAGAGCCAACTAGGTGCACTTACGCATGGACAACTAGTCTAATTAGTATATCCTATCACATCAAGGTACTAGCATAAAATATACTATTAATATTATTTATTTTCATTTATTATTTATTTTCATTTATCACTAGTACGTTTTTTTTCGGTTGAAAAAAATATATATATATATAGTCATACTTACATAACCTATGCCTTCATACCTAGGTTAAGCCTTGAGAAGTTAACAATATAATTAATATATGTGTATGATAGTGTGACGTACCCATAATTCATATGAACATAACTTACATAAGTATCCCCCTACCATTTAATTATGCAACGTATCCATTAATCAATTATGTAATAAATATATTTTTAACGTGGATGATATTTCCCATGACACGTCACCTATAATTCCCCTCCACGTTGGAATGGAAATTACACCCATGGATTTTTCCATATTCCAAAACAGTAACGCCCAGACTCGATCAGCGATAAAGCCTCCCCACGCTGAATTAATGGAGCAAAAAGCTAGGCATCAGCCCAAGCTTTTCTCTGAAGTCATGCTTTAGAGGGAGACTTAATTCCTGCCAAAAGATCGCTCTTTCTTAACCTGTCGAACTCACACATTGATTCTCTCTCATTCCCTTTGCAAACACAACTCCCATCTGAAGGGTTTGCTTTACCCTTCTGTGTACTCATATGTGGAGGCCGTGAGGCTCTTTGGCCTCAGTCTGTTGGCTGTCAGCTCATCTATGAGGGCCAAAAAAAATTATGGGAAGATTGGACTGAGTTTTTAAGTTATTTTGTTTTTTTTACTGACCTTTGTTTTATATGCTCATATTTTGTGTGTAGTTCTTGATCTGTGGTTATATACATTTGTTGAGTTTTATTTGTGATGCTGAGACTTATTAAGGGTTTATCTTTATTGTAATTGTACTAAGCCTTTTGACTGTCATTGACTTTCTTTGATTGACTGTACCATAGCCCAATCATCTCTCTCTCTCAGTTTTGTACTAACCCTCTAATAGGGTCACTTGGTTCCTAGAGTTGACTGGCCTCTAAAAGGCACAGTCATTTCTGAAAGTAACTCTTCTGAGTATATTACAGGAAACGTCTACACCCAGGTAAGTATCTTCATGTATTTATTTTCTTGTAAATTAAACAAGTTTATTATTACATGTTATTGAAGATTACTTTAACACAGAAACCATCTGGTAATGTTAAAGGTGAGAAGTTGAATTTTATTTTTATTTTTTATTTTTTATTTTTTGTATTAACTAGTAGTTAAGACTTGTCCTGTCAAACAAAATTTTTGGTGATCAAATATGTGTTTTTCTATTAAGCTTTTACTTGCATTAAGACTTTTGTTGTAATCTTTCTTTGCACTTTACTTTGTATATTTTGCAAGTCCTATTGCATCCTTTTAAAATGAAATCATTTACCATTTGTGCCAATAGTTTTTCATATTTGGTTGTCAAAATCAAGTCTTCTCTAGTGTCAAATAGTGACTTAAAACTTGCATCATAACTTCCTTTTCTAAGTGTGATGTACCTGCAATAATTAATTAATGCAAATACACGAGATATCAGAAATAATAGAACATAATCGTTTTTATATTGATCAAGGGCCACTTCGAGGGGGCAACCTCCTTTGAGCAAGCTCAATACAATTAACTTCACGGTGCCTTCAATGACCTCAACACACACTTATATACTAAGTCTATGCCCAATACCATGAGTCAAAACCATGGGACATATAATACTACAGGACGACTTACAAAGCATATGCGTCCAATACTATGGGTCAATACTATGGGCTAATATAAACTACGGATCAACAAATACTACGGGACGACTTACAAAGCATATGCGTCCAATAACAATATACTAACATAGTAAAGAGAAGGGTTTACACAGGTTCCTAACATCCCCTCTCCCTTAGAAAAAGCTTTGTCCTCAAAGCTTTGGTTGGAGAAATTGCTGCAGAAGCTGAAGGAGTGGTTCCCCAGTAGCATCCTCGGGTTGCATTTCAGGCCACTGACGCCTTTGGAGTGTCAAGGAGGATTGCTTGGAAGGCTGTAGATGAAGAAGAACCCTGTCAGCTGTGTGGAAAATGCGCTCAGAACGCTGTTGATCGGCTTGTTGATTCAGGAGAATTCTGGCCATGTGAAGATTGTCCTGCAGAATGAGAAGAATCTAATTGCGGTTTCGAAGAACCGAGTCAATTGCCTGAACTGGGGAGCTGCTAAGGGTGTATGGAAGAAGAACTGGCGGTGTTTGTCCATAGACCGCTTCATATGGTGTTCTGTGAGATGTGGTATTGTACCACCAGAGCGCTGCTAGGAAATCCATAGAAATAGTTGGCCAAAGCTGTTTAGGGATGGGCAAGGGTTTGAGCAATCTCGAAAGGAGTGTCGTTTCACCCTTGTTGACTTGGAAAGTATCATCGTCAGCCACCATCTGTTGAATTGTCATTTTTAGTCCCTGCCAAAAGAAGTTACATTGTTCTTGGTCATACCTATTGCAGAACCCAAAGTGCCTTGTTGATGAAGAAGCATGGAGTTCATAGAAGAGAGAGCCCTGTTGAACATATTGCACCCAATTTGGAACAAGCAGAGAAAGAGTTGTAAGAGAAACCGGGTCATCAATTGTGCAAGAAGGATCATCTTCCACCATATTGTCCTTACCCTTCTTGTAAGTGATCACATAGGGATAACCCATTTCAGGTGTGTTGGGGAGCAGACCCATTGTTCTAGAAAATTTTCCAGACTCGGGAGATCAGTCTTGATGCAGAAATAATTCCCTAATAGGTATGGCTGCCACTTCTGTATTGCATGCAAAATAGCCATCATTTCCTGCTGAGAGGTAGATGTGGCTAAATTCTTACTGGAAAGGTCTCGTGAAGGTAGCAAGCGCATTGGTTCAGCAAAGGTACCTGCATATCTATCCAAGGAAGTAGTGGAGACTGTTGATGGGTGCATCTGAATGGAATTGAGCTGAGCGATGACACCATGTGAATTCTTCTTAAGGAGTTTTTCCAGGCGATGTGAACTGATGATGCAGAGAGACCCTGGTTGTAAGCCCATAAATTTGTGTTGTGCCCCATTGACTTTAAACTGCATCCAAATTTCAGCAAAATCCCATAAGATGGGGCCAAGTGTGCGTAACCATTGAACGCCCAAAACCACATCACATCCGCCTAAGGGCAAGGCAAACATGTCAGAGCGTAGGTTATAATCTTCCATAGAGATACGCACATTGTGACACTTCCCCTTGCAAGGTAAGGTGCCCCCATTGGAAACCATGACTTCAAAGCTGGAGCAAGGATGGACAAAACAATCAGCCTGTTTGGCAATCCGAGGGTCAATGAAGTTATGAGTGCTACCAGAATCAATGAGTGTGGTAAGAGGGAGCTTCTTGAAGTATCCCCTGACCTGCATTGTTTGTGGGGTGGTGACGCCGGTTATAGCATGGAGAGAGATCTCAGGTGGGTCGTCCTGAAATGGGGTGTCAACAGGCGGGTGTTGAATGTCGATCTGATCATCCACTGTATCTGTAGCTACTTCACCAAGTTCTAAGGCAGGCGGAGAATCCACATCCAAGAGATAGAGCTTTTGTTGAACACATCTATGTCCCCGAGTGAATTTCTCATCACAATTATAGCAAAGCCCCTTTTCTCGGCGTGCCTGCATTTCTATTTCAGACAAATGCTTGATAGGAGTTGGTTGAGGAGAAGGCGTGATGGGAGGTCGTTGGGAACCCATATTTCTGAAGGGAACAAGGGTGGGTTTGGAGCGTTGTTGAGCTGCAATCTTGTCCTCAGCCAGCTTAGCCAACCCTAGGACTTCCATCATTGTGTTGGGACAAAACATTTTGACCTCTGAGCGAATTTCATCCTTGAGACCACTTATAAAACAACTCCTGTAGAATTCATCAGACAATCCTTCTGTGTGATTGGCCAATTTCTCAAATTTTGTCTGATACTCTCGCACTGTGCCAATTTGGTGAAGTTTAGTGAGTGCTCCTGTGAAATCATCAAAAGCACTAGGGCCAAATCGTGGCAAAATGAGTTGGCAAAAATCTGTCCAGTTTGGCTCGGGATGAGCTTTGATGTACCAATGGTACCATTGAAGGGCTTCCTGTTCCAAATGAAAGGATGCAAGTGGAACTTTCTGGACATCAAAAGTATTATGCAGACTGAAATATTGTTCTGCTCGGTATATCCATCCAGTCGGATCAGTACCATTGAAGCGAGGAAAATCAAGCTTCGGCCCACGAAAATTGTTGGAAGAAGAGAACCCGGTGGCTGCAAAAGATTCTGGCTGTCGGTTATTGTTCATGGCTGAATGCTGAAGATGGAGGCTGAGAAATTTTTCATCCAGATCTTGGAGTTTGGTTTGGATGGCTGCAAGTGCTTCCTCCATGGTGTTTGCTCCTGCACAGATGACAACCATAACCAAGTTTTAGTTTTTTTTTTTTTTTGTCAAACTGGAGCGGCTACGACTCGAAAGGGATCTGGAACAATGCCGAATGGATTGAAAACGGCTGAATCTGGAACGGCTTGCAAATGGATCTGAAACGGCGCAGCAGTGATCAACAATAGTTCAGCTGAAAGTAGATATGGACCCCAGGCATGTGCGGCTTCCTAACAGTTCAGGGGTTTCACTCAGCCACCAATGTTGTCTGACGGCTTGCGTATTGGGGTAGTACCCCTCACTCCACGGCTCAGGTAAAACTGATAACCGCTTTGCCACAAACAACAGCTCTTGGTTTACCTCACGGGTGGGAACTAGTCAATCAGGTAGGGGTCATTGCCCTTTTCGCTGGCAGGTCCTCTCAATGGGCCAACTACTTCGGGGTTCCTGTGGTACTCCTCACAATGAGTTTTAGGGTTTATGCCCAAGTACTTCCCACAGTTAAGCGGATAGGGATGATTCCCAAATCCAAACCTGCAACAGAAAAAATTTGGGTAGAAATTCCACCCAATGTTCAAAAACTGGATCTATATTGCTCAGAATCGCTATTATAGCATGTTTCCGGAACTAGAACAACCACTCTGCTTCTACTCATGAAAGCAGAATAGAAATCTGGGCACTCGGTCAAAATATTTTCTCGCCGCAATTTCCGCGGCCGTCACCGAAATTCTAAAAAATTGTTGATTGTAAATCCGCGATATCTCCACTTTTAGAACTCCAAATGAGATAAAAAAAAAATTGAAACTACGTATTTTTGAAAGAGGAATTCAGATATGCAATCAGTTTCTTCTGATTTTGTACAGAAAGTTTCAGAAATTGATCTGAAAGTCGCCGCCCAAAAAAAGAAAAAAAAAATTCCCACTTGTGCCAAGGAAAGTGCTCTGATACCAGATGTGATGTACCTACAATAATTAATTAATGCAAATACACGAGATATCAGAGATAATAGAACATAATCGCTTTTATATTGATCACGGGCCACTTCGAGGGGGCAACCTCCTTTGAGCAAGCTCAATACAATTAACTTCACGGTGCCTTCAATGACCTCAACACACACTTATATACTAAGTCTATGCCCAATACCATGAGTCAAAACCATGGGACATATAATACTACGGGACAACTTACAAAGCATATGCGTCCAATACTATGGGCTAATATAAACTACGGATCAACAAATACTACGGGACGACTTACAAAGCATATGCATCCAATAACAATATACTAACATAGTAAAGAGAAGGGTTTACATAGGTTCCTAACACTAAGATACCTAATGCTCGGTTTCATATTGTGAAAGGCATAGTCCCCACACACTATCATACAAGATTTTAATTCTACTACTTTGTATTGGAAAGCACTCATACATTTTAGTTACAAGAGGTAGTTACAAGGATATATTGCATATAAGAGGTAGTTACAAGGAGATATTGCATATATTTGACATTATTTGACTTTCTATCTCTTTGGCATGTCAAATAACAGGTAGTTACAAGGAGCTATTGCATACAAGAGGTAGTTACAAGGAGCTATTGCAATATATATTTGAACTTATTTGTACCTTCCACACAATGGTTGATTTACTTTTGGTCCTTACACCCTGTTGTTTATTGATATTGTGGTACCTTGTCCTTGGCGTGTGGTTGATAGGGTCATTTCTACCATCTTGAGTTGTTTGTACCACACTAAGACTTTTGTTGTAATCATTCTTTGTGCTTTATTTAACTTTTGTTACGAATGTAGCTGTCTTTGTCTTATAAATACTGTTGCATACAACCTTTCTCTCTCTCTCTCTCTCTCTGGTTTGTACTTACCCTTTAGTAGGGTTAGTGGGTTCCTAATGTTGGTTGACCTCTGAGAGGTACAGTTTTCACTAAAAGTAATAATTATGAGTATCCGACAAGAAGGTTCCACATTACGGTGTAAGTACCCTAAACCTATACTCTTTACACATGTTAATGTTGATTAACTATTGTTAGAAATTACATGTTACTGAAGATTACTTTAACACAATGAGCCAATTGGTAGTGTTAATGTGGAAAAGTCGAAAGAGATGAAAATTATGTAATGCCCTATAATTTTCTAATATGAACTATGCATATGCCTTGTAGCACCTTTTATAAGGTGACGTGTAGCATAGGAGGCGTGAAGCGACTCCAGAGCCGTACTATTATTAGTTGCAGAAGATTGTAAGACCAACCTTTCCTTGACTCGCTCTCTTCACCCATAGCAGTAGAAACAGAAAATGAGACTAAAAATGAAATTGAAATTGAAACTAAAACAGAAAATGAAAATGAGACTAAAAATGAAACTAAAAATGAGACAAAATGAAACTAAAACTAAAACAGAAAATGAACCTGAGATTGATATTCACTACCAAAAACTGCAGCTAAAATCCCAGGACCTGAGGTTGAACAGATATCCCCTAAACTTAATGCACAGCCTAGACACCTGCACCTAGGCACTACACATCACGTTATAAAAGGAATTATTCCTTGAGGTCATATTTGAAATTTTTTCCCATGGTGCAAGTAGAACCAAACAAGTATTTGTCAGATCTGTCTTCCTTGAGCAAGGGGATTTTATGAAGGCTAGAGGAAAGTGAGACATCCAGTAGGTCTACAAGAGTTTTATCAACTAGATGTCAAAAGATCAGAAGAAAATTCCATAAACACATGGAATTTTTTCTCATTGAAGGGGGGTCATGTTCCTATGATGATGAGACAATAGGCGACATCGAGGTGCCCTTGAGGTACAAACATATAGTGAAACAATGGGTACCCAAGGATCTTCCTCAAATGAACATAGATTTTTGTGTGAACGAGAGGATATATCGAATTGCACCATCGTCATTACATGGTTTGGGGTTGTTTTGCATGGATGGCATAAAGGTCGGCTACGGCAGATGTACAAAATTGATGGAGTATGTTGGACCCTGTTACAACTACAAAGATTGGATGCGCTTGGTCCAATATACACAAAGTATGTGTAGATATGGATTGTCAACAAACTATTTACAGTTGAAAGACAAAGATCAAAATAAAGGAGCAACGTTGTACATTGACGGAAGACCAAAGGCCACAGGGAATATTGCGGGGTTTATAAACAGTACACAACCAGGGTCTACAATTAATCAACCTAACTATGAATTTGAGGGGCATGAAGGAAACCGTGTTTTTGTATGTGCCATTAAATCAATAGTTGCAGGGGAAGAGTTTCTTATCAATTACAATTTGAATAGAGTAGATACAAACATGGTTACTATGTGAGTGGTACATCTAACAATTTACCCAACCTTTTATTAATGAATTTAACATCTTAAGGATTTTTTGTTAGTTTATTTCATTTAAATTTTCTATATTTACTTCGTAGGTTAGTGATCGAGGAAAACCTCGGCCAGCAAATGGTCAAAGGATTACAACTTCCTCAAGGCAGCAGGTATACATCTTTGTAATAGTAAAAATATAATAAGAATAAAGAGTTTTTTTTTGTTGTGTTTTTCCATTAGTATATTCATCTGGTTTATATAATGTTATCTATATTTGATGCAGAACGTTGATCGGGGAAGCCACCCGGTTGTTGATCAGACGATAGCAGCCTCGAGGCAACAGAAAAACCTAATTGTAATTGTACAATTTAAATACGTCAAAATGTTTTCTTATTATATTGTTTCAGTAAGTATTTTTGTTTTGTTTAGGTAATTTTTTCTATGTTTTTGATGTAGGGTTTTGTAAAGGGCACCTCCCTTGCAGTAGATCATACCAAACCTGCCTCGAGGCAGTAGGTATACATCTTTGTAATAGTAAAAATATAATATGAAAAAAGAGTTTTTTTTGCTTTGTTTTTTCATTAGTATATTCATTTGGTTTATATAATGTTATCTATATTTGATGCAGAGTGTTGATTGGGGAAGCCACCCCACTGTTGATCAGACGACAGCAGCCTCGGGGCAATAGGTAAACCTGATTCTAATTCTACAATTTAAATACGTCAAAATGTTTTGTTATTATATTGTTTCAGTGAGTATTTTGGTTTCGTTTAGGTAATTTATTCTATGTTTTTTATTCAGGGTTCTGTAAGGGGCACCTCCCTATTAGTAGATCGGGGCAGGTCACCTATAACCATTGATCCGATGAGTAGATCATGATCCTCGATCAGGAAGCAGGTATAATTCATTGAAATTGTACCAATACAATATGTAGCATACTGTTTTTTTGTTATGTATTTTTAGTGTGTATACTAGTTTCATTATGATAATGTTTTCTACTTCTTTTTTGCAGGGGGGTGATTGGGGAAAGTCCACAGCTGTGGATCTAACGACACCATCATCCAGGCATCAGGTAAACCTAGCTGTAATTTTAGGAATCTATCATGATAGATTTGTTTTATTAACATACTTTTTTCCTCAAACTATTGCTTTCACGTCAATAATGTTTTTTATATTTTTGTTGCAGACCAATTATTCAGTGTATGAAATAACATCACAGCAATCAATAGCTTTTGATGTGCATGAGTTGTTAGGCGATGCTAACATTGGTTCTTCTCTAGACCCAGTTAAGGTGATAGATAAGACCTTGAAAAAATTTAATGCGGATATCCTTCGTCTGCTATTCATTATTCCGCAGACAGACGAAATTAAAGCCAAGGTTGAAGTGTTGGTAAAGAGATCTCATGCCTTGCAAGTAAGTTGCGGAATATTGAATCATAATATAAATTCCTTTAGAGCTTTATAATTTTTACTTTTATATGATAGTGAACTTATAAAATATGGTTTGTATTTATAGGATTTTCTGCGACCACACAGTAGTGGTCAAGGCGGTGTTGGCCCCAGTGATGCTCGTGGATATCTGTGGTCACATGAGCAAATGACTCCACATCGACTCATGCGCCATTGTTGTTGAATAAACAGTTGGAAACACGTTCTGGGACACCCCGAGGCCAGCAGAGAGTGCACCCGCTACTGACCGACGCACAGCAGATAGTGCAGAAGAAGGGGTCAATGTAGAGCCTGCTAGTATTGATATTGTTGAAGCAGCATTTCCTGGATCTCCCCATGTCACTAGCATAGGTAAAATACAGGCAACATTTTTGGTGCACGCAGATCTCATTCCAATAAAGATAGAGAAGATCCCAGGTAATTATACATTGTTCAAGTTAGTGTTTATAATTTGATTGTAATATATCGTTAAAAAAAAAATTCCAACTAATGATGGCATGATCGTTTTGTAGGAAATGATGTTTTTTATAAACATCTAAATGATTTGTGCTTGGATATATTCGGGCCCACTATCCGCATAAGGTGGGATAGAAAAACAAAAAATTTAAAAGATGAGCTTACTAATCGGTTGGTTGGACTATTCGACAATGAGACCTTCGATCGAGTCACGGTCCTAAAGAAGGCTGGACAACATATGAATATTGTCTGAGACCAATATAGGGTTCACTTATAAAGGAACCCTAGGTATGAGCGCCCTCTGATGATTCCAGCAAGAAAGTGGAAAGCCCTTGTGTAATATGGAAAGGACAGGGCTCTGAGAAAAGAAGGAAAGCTACCACCATGCACAAGGAGGTATGCAATACTCTCCACAATGTAATTATAAACCTTATTATTATTAGTTTTTATATCGAATTTGGAACATATAACATATTCCAACACTTGCATAGGTTGTCAGACACATCATAGGCCACAAAGGAAAGACTAGAAAAAAATGGTCAGCACAAGCTTGGGCCTGGTGGTTATTCGAATTTGGAGGCACGAATTGTAAGTATCGAAAAACCAATAATGCATCCAAATAATAAATTGCAAATTATTTTCGTTTTATTGCGCCACAAAATGTAAATTAACGACGTTATGCAAATATGCAGGCCGACCGATTCAAAGAAGTGACCACTGAGGAAGACTTGAAGCATGGCTTTGAAGCTGTTTTTGAACGCCAAAAAAGCTTGTTTGGGAAAACTTAGTCTTCTAGTGATCGATCTGGTGCACAAGTATATAAACTCTATATAGTTTAATGAAGATTTATTACTTGTTCAATCTAATCGTTATAAATAATTGACATAAAATATTGACTATGTTTTGAGCAGGAAAACAATGATCCCCTTAATGTTGAGGATGGACAAAAACAATCGAAGATCATGCTTTGAATCCTGGTAATGAATTTATTCATATGCTACAATTTTATATATAGCATTGCAGATGGTGAACATTAATTGTACTTCTCAATATTTCAACTGCAGAGCATGTAGAGGGTCACATTGTACAAGTTGAGCCTGGACAGAAATATGAAGAGCATGATGTGGCCACAACAGGTTAAAAACACATTTGTAATGTTTTTTTTAAATGAAATACTTGTCATTATAATAACAAAATATATCGATGTAACATTTTCACATTATGCAGCAAATCCGAACCCCTTGCCGCAAAATCCATGCCGCGAGCACTCTACGAGGAAGACATCATGGCAAGTTGATGAAGCACCAAGAACTGAAGGACAAGTTCCAGAAGATGAGCTTCTTGTTGATTTTGTAAAGAGAATAAAAATTAGAAAGAAGTGACTAAAGAAATATTGTGTAATTATTTTTTATAATATTATGTCATGCATGATTTTTTGCCTACTGAATGAGTGAATGGTTTAATGCATGTTAGCTTTTATTGAATGAATGTGTTGACTGAATGAATGAATGAATGAATGGTTTAATGAATGTTATCTTTTATTGAATGAATGGTTTAATGAATGTTATCTTTTATTGAATGAATGGTTTAATGAATGTTAGTTTTTATTGAATGGTAAATGTTTGTTTATGATGAAATCTGCATGAATTTGCTTGTAATTTTTTTTTCAAGTACATGCATTGGGTATGGGGAATTGAAAGTGATGTGAGGGGGGGGGCATAAGAGCTTCCACCTTCATGTTGTTGGCCCTATTCAGTAGAGAATCTTAAATTATTCTTGAAACAGAGATGAGCTCAATGAATGGCTATGGTGCTGCCTTTCTACAACCCACTCGCATGTCATCTAAATTTTGACAATTTCTTGGGGCTTGTTATGAAAATAAAGCATCTTATCCTACTTTCCAAGCCTCTGACAAGTTAAGGAATTATCCATTTCCCACAGTTATTTCTTTGAAGCATTATTGTCATAGCATGTATTCCATGACTTATAAAATTTCTTCTGGTGTATAATTGTAGTGTTGAAATTTTACTATGGCTATTTCACTCATCCCTTGGAACTTGTTATAGATAGCCTTGGGAAACATTTTGAAATTTCAGAAGAAAAATTGGCGTTTTGATGTGATCGGTGGTATTATATACTTTTATTTGGTGTTCTCCACGTTTCCTCAGGTGAACTCTTATTACCCATTATTTTACTTGAATATTATTGTAATTTACATTATTAAATTAAAATGTTCATCAAACGTAAAATGTTCATTATTAATGTTGTTTTTCTTCATTGAGACTACTAAGACTGTATTTTTTTAGGTTCATTTCGTTATTTTCATAAACAAACAAATCTTTATTTGAGGGGTCCTACCATGAAATTATTGCAACAGGAAAATATTTGTAGTATGTTGAAAGATGTTTTGAAAGGTAAAGCAAATGTAGACAATGTCAAGCTCCACAAATCAAGGGAAGTTGTTCCAAGAAATTATAAGTATTGGCAACATATGCGTATTTATAGGACACAGGTAAGAGCAATGATGCAATATGGCATACTTTTAAATTGTAGTTGCTTTAAAACATTTTTATTTATAACCAATGTCTATGACACTAAGAAGGCTCCCAAGCCACATATCATTTAAAGACTTACCATAATGTCTAACTGTAGCAAGATTGATATCACTAATCTCAGAGCTTATAGCTTTAAATTCATCAACATTTTGGTATTTGACAAAACCATTATAGTCATTCATCACTCACAAGGAAACAATCATTGATACTCAACTATTGAATTCAGACATGATTACGTCCAATTGCTTTTAGGGATTTGTTTCCTATTTGGGTACATTATTCTAGATTAAGGGTCACTAAGTTTGCATAATTTGTAGCAATAGATTCCAAAACTTTGTCTCCAATCCATGGGCACTTGCACAATTCAAGTTTCTCCAATAACATACAACCCTTTGCTATTGTAGCCATCCTTGAATCACTAAATAATAGGCAATCCAAAAGAATCAAAACTCTCATAGCTGAGTAGCCAAGGCCAATAGCATGGGGGAATATAGTAGTAATCCCTTGATGAGAGATAGACCATGATTTAAAAGTTTTCCCAAGTATCCATGGCTACTTGTGCAAACAACAATTGCAAAAAGCCTAATATCAGTGACGTTCTTCCCTTCTAAGCATTTAGTGAGATCCCTAGTAATCCATCATGGTTGGTTCTTATATACTAACATCTATTTTGTCCACTTTTGTGTGTATGTACCATGAATGTACATGCATCTAAGTTTTCTCTCAATAATCTAAGTGACAATTTCACTTATGATCAACTCTCATTATTGTTCTTTCTTATTTGCTTATATTGCATGCATTACCTAAATTATCAACATTGGACAACCATTGCATTGCATGCATTAGTCTTGATATCTACCTAAATTATAACCATTGGACAACCAATGAAATGCATGCATTAGTATTGATCTTTATGGTACTATTCAATAGCATACTATGCATCTTATATTTCCATGAAATTAACCAATTAAACAGTCTAGAATGAGGGAAATTCATTACACCACATCCTTTCTATAATACCAATAATCCAATAATGAGAAACAATTGAAATAGAATGAACATGCTAAAATCATTTCTATTCTAAGAGACATGCTATGCATGTTTTGTGACTCACAATTGGAAATTCACTACTAACAAATTTACCAAGTCACTTTGGGTATCCAAACACCAAATCAACTATTATAGAAAATGAACTCCAATAAGAAATACACACAAAGGAAAAAAACAATTTACAAGAATAAGCTTTATTCCATACATCCCAAAACAAACCTACCTAGTATCTCATTGTGATTCCCTAAAAGGCTCCAATGTAGCTGGATCAGCCTCTATAATGTAGTCATGGATTGTGTCACTTCTCCCAAAAATATGTTGGATGTTGAACTTGGTTTGGATCATAAAAAACCATACTAAGCACATATATCCTTGTGGAGGATTGGGATGATCCCAATCCTTTCCTTAGATGTTCAACTATATCAAACGGAGTGAGATCATTTGTCTCTGAGCAATGATATTTCTTATCATTCCCCCACAACATTCTTGGAAAAGGTTTATTTGCACATTCCTCCATGCCACTTTTGGAAGTGTTTTGACACATCTTTTGTAGACAATAGACAATACTAGTTCTTCCAAAGTAACCGAATATAATGTCTTTATTCTAGAAGTTTCACTTTTTTTGCTAATATTTTATAACTTCTAGTAAATGTACTTCAAATTCGTTAAGATGTTTTTTAATTACATTGATAATAAATATGTTGGATATTTGATTACCACCTAGAGGAGGATCATGTAAAATATGAAGTTGTTCATGCATTTGCAACATTGAGGAATCAAGCCTAAGTTCCCAACCACTCGAATTTTTCGGATGCTTTCGGAAGAACGGTTAGGCGGTGAGAGCTGGGGTTTCTGGTGTTTTTGCAAGCAGTAGGATTGACAACAAACCATGGTTGCTTCTATGGGGTGGAGTCCCTCGGCCACCCAAAGCTCTTCTCAGACGGAGTTTCAAGTAGGTGGGATTCAGATCCCGGTAGGTGGATTGGGTGGTGTTGGAAAAAAGGTGCAGAAGACGAGATCTGTTTCTCCTCAAGTGGGTGTTAAGCTGGGTCAATGCATACCCAAATCTACGACCATTCATTCGATGGTTATCAGATCCAACATGCTGCAAGATAGGATTCAGAAGATGCAAGACCATGCCCTCATTGGGAAATTTGTTGGGGTTTTACCCTCTGAAAAGTCCTTGATCTAGTGGATTAAATCCACATGGAAACCTAAAGGTCATTATGACCTTTAGCTTGGATCGAAGGGTTTATTCACTGTCACTTTCATTAACCTGGATGATCGCAACAGGGTTCTTGATGGTGGCCCCTATTTCTTTTACTCTGCTGGTTTGTTTTTGAGACCATGGAAAGAAAAGTTCTGCCCCGAGGAAGAAGACATGAAGATTGCCCTAGTTTGGATCAAGCTATACTCCCTTCCTTCTGAATACTGGGAAGCTGATATTCTTGAAGACATAGGGAACAATTTGGGCACCTTTGTCAAAATCTCTGAACAGACGAAAGCCCAGCAATATACGGCCTATGCCCAGATATGCGTTTAAATGGATCTATTGAGGGAGCTGTCAGAGGCCATTAAGTTGATGTGGGAGGATGAGGAATGGGTCCAAACCCTAGATTATGAACAGATCCCATTTAGGTGTCGCAGATGTCATGAGCATGGCAACTTATTCCGAGACTTCCCTATGAATAACCCTAAACCTTCCCCCAAGAAGGCTGATGAGAGCGCATATCAGGGTTTTTCCAAAGTGCAAACTAGAAAACGAGGTGGTAGGAAACAAGGAACCTCGGAAGGCACCAAGAAGATCATGACATCAAACTCTTTTGAAGTGTTGAATGAACAGGCGGAGGATAACAATCCGGAACTCCCCACGAATCCTTAGGATAGTCAAACCCTAGTGCAGACGGTCGTCCCCCCTGTTCCTAATACACAGCCAGTATACGAGAAAATTTTGGCGGTCATTGGTGATATGGAATATGAGGAAATTGAAGAGATGGACATCGGGGATTTGGATCTCGAAGGGATTGAACAAGCATGTGATGACCCTAAAACTGGTTATGTCCCTCAAGATCAGGTGATCCTCCTTAAGGAAGCCATTCTAAAATCCAGAGAACCTAATAGGCTAGGGATTAGCCCTGGATCACAAAAGGGATGTAAGAGGAATCACGAGGAAAATTCCAAGAAGCTAGGTCGAAAATCTAATAGGCAAAGGATCATTGCTGCTAGACTGGAATTGGTGGAATCTGGCCAGTACCCTACTATTAGGGTAGCCCTAGGTTTGTAATTTATCCCTTTATTAATGAAGATTGTGTCCTGGAACATAAGAGGGCTTAATGGCCAGCAAATATCTAGAACTCTGAGGAAGAATATTGAGTCTAATCCTGCAGTTGTGTTTCTTCAAGAAACAGAGTGTTTGAGTATTAAGTTGTAGGAAAAGAGTAAGAAGATCTGGAGAAACTGTGAAGTAATGGGGATTGATGCGAATGGTTTCGTTGGTGGACTTGGCATTCTGTGGGATCCCTATAAAATTAGTCTTTCAAGTTTTTTTTAGAAATCAAAGCTTCCTTGCTGCTAAGTTCCAGGTTGTTGGGTTTAGGGTTTCGGGGTTTTTGTCTAATGTATATGGCCCCCACCCTTGGGTCTAAATCCGCCTTTCTGTATTCTCTTTGTTGGTTGCAGGAAATGACTAGAGGAGAGCATTGGATTGTAGGAGGGGATTTTAACCTAATCTCCTCTCTAGATGAAAAGAAAGGGGGAAGGAGGCGTCTGGATGACAAATGTATTCGATTCAGGGATACCATTGAGCAGTTGAAACTGGTTGATGTCGTCCCGGGGGATGGTAAATTCACTTGGAACAACAAGAGGTAGGGAGATCGCCATATTGCCTCTCGTTTGGATCGTTTTCTGGTTTATGAATCGGTGATGGAATCTGGGAGTGAAATTGCTTCTTCCATTCTCCTAGCTTCGGGTTCTGATCACTGGCCCATTGATCTTTGGTGGAGTGGTTTGGGTTATCAATTCAAAAAACCCTTCCACTTTGAACAGTTTTGGTTAAGCCACCCGAAATTTAAAGAGAAAGTCTCACATTGGTGGGGGGAGATGGACTCGAGAGAAGGTCAAAATATGTACAATTTTCAGCAAAAATTGAAAGCCCTTAAAGCTAAAATCAAGAAGTGGAACAAGGAGGAGTTCGAGAACATCTTTGATGATAAGAGAGCCCTTGAAGTCTGCAGAGAGGAGATTCTAAATATGGGAATGCTTTCGGGCTACACTCCAGAACTCCAGAGGGAGGAAATCTCAGTGCACAATAAAATCATGGAACGGGAGAAACAGGAAGAGATTCTATGGAGACAGAAGGTGAGAGTGAATTGGTTGCAGGAAGGTGAACGCAATACAAAGTTCTTCCACCGCTCTGTTATTCAACATCGACAGTAGAATAGAATTCTTAAACTCAAGAACGGGGAAGGGATTGGACTGGAAACCAGGGAGGATATTGAAGGTGAACTGAATCACTTTTTCCAAGACATCATGAATGAAAATATGGTAGAGAGACGAAGAGATATTGAGTCAATCATTCGTAACATTCCATCCCTGGTGAATCAAGAGCATAATGACCTCCTTCTTCGAACCATCACCATGGAAGAGGTTGAGGAAGCAGTGTTTCAAATGGCGGATGGAAAAGCCCCAGGTCCTGATGGCTTTACTACTAATTTCTTTCATCATTTTTGGGATTTGGTGAAGTTGGAGGTTTGGCAGATTATGGATTCTTCCCGTTGCTCTAGAAAAATCCTTCCTGCTTTTAATGCTACTTTTCTTACCCTTATCCCCAAGACCGATGGCATTGATTCCCCTGACAAGTTCAAACCCATTTCCCTTTGCAATGTGATATACAAGATTGTAACAAAGGTTATTGCTAACCACCTAAAACCAATCTTGCCATCCATCATTTCTCCTGAACAATCAAGGTTTGTGGAAGGTAGGCAGATTATGGATGGTATAATCTTGATCCACGAGGTCCTGCACTCTCTCAAAAAAGACAAAATCCTTGGGATGATGCTAAAGCTGGATATTGCCAAAGATTATGATAAACTAAATTGGCAATTCATGAGAGCTATGCTGCAAGCTTTTGGTTTCTCTAAATGTTGGATCAGTTGGATCATGAATTTGGTTTCCTCATCATTCTCATCCATTCTTCTTAACGGTGTTCCCATGGGCCTCTTAAAACCCTCTAGGGGGATTTGTCAAGGGGACCCCCTTTCCCCCTTTCTTTTTGTTATTATGGCCGAAGGTCTTGGAAGAACTATCAAAGCTATGTAAGGAAGTCATGAGCTACAAGGTCTGATTGTTCATCCCAGAGCAGACTGTCAGACCCACCACCAATTTGTTGATGACACCATGTTAATGGGTCACCCTTCCATCCAGGAGGCGCACGCCATATGCCTAGGTCTTGATACCTTTGGCAGAGCCTCTTGCCTTGAAGTTAATGCTCAGAAATCTCAGGTTTTTTTCTTTAATACCCCCAAAATAACTAGAAGAAACATTGGTAAGATTCTGGGTTTCTCGAAAATCTCCCTTCCGTCCAAATACCTGGGTGCCCCTTTGGTGGATTCACGAGTCAGGCAGGGCTCGTGGAGGAAATTAGTGGATAGAATGCGGAAGCATCTTTCAAATTGGACCTATCGCCCCTTAAATTTCGCCAGTTGCCTTGTTCTTCTTAAATCAGTCCTCCAAGCGATGCCCACTTATATTTTCTCGGCTATGTTAGCCCCTAAAGAAATTCTTAAAGAGCTTCGGAAAATTCAGCGGCACTTTCTGTGGAGTGGCTCAAGAGACAACAGGAAGTGGGTTTTGGTCAAATGGGAAGAGCTATGCTCACCAAAGAATCAAGGTGGCCTTAATCTTAGGGACCCGGAAGTGGTTAACATTGTTTTGGGAACTAAAACCTGGTGGAGGTGGGTTTCCCACAAGGAGGAACCATGGGCAAGACCGTGAAATTCCAAATATGCAGATGGATGGGAAAAAGAGGATCTAATCTGATTCTTAGAATCAAGCCCAGGGTCTCAAATATGGAAATCGGCTTCCCAGGGGCGGAATTTGGTCCAAGATCATAGTTTTTGGGAGGTGCACGATGGTTGTCGGGCTTTAGCTTGGGTTGATTCATGGTAGCAATTACCCCCAATTGGTATTTATGTCGACGCTCCTCTCGTCATCCAAGGCTGTATTGATAGCAACATTGTGAGGGTAAGGGATTTGTGAAATGTTGAATCGCCTGAACAAGACTTCAGGGTCTGGCATGATCATGAGTGGTGGACTCCTCGTGGGCCGGAGGATGAGGTCCTCCAGGTGGAGGAAGCGTTGAACAACCGCAGAATCAAAAATAAAAATGGGGAAGACGAGCTTCGATGGGATCACAAACCAAAAGGATGTTTTACTATGAAAGAAGCTTATGATATCATGATGGGTTTCAACCAACTTGACCCCATTCCTAAATGGAAACAGTTATGGTTTGCTAAGATTTGGCCGAAAATAACTATCTTTATTTGGAAAACTTTGAAAAAACATATTCTGACTGGGGAAAATTTATAGAAAAGGGGATTCTTGGGCCCTCACCTATGTGTTATGTGCAATGAGGCAGAAGAAACCATGTCACACCTTCTGGATTCGTGTTCATATGCATCGGAGCTATGGGATCGGGGCGCAACTACCTTCAAACGCTTGGACAAAAAATGAAATGACCCAGTATCTTCCATTTCTAAGTGATCTAAGGACCCTTTCCAGAACCGAGTGGTAAACAGGCTATGGCAAGTTTTCCCATATTTTCTTCTATGGGAGATATGGGTTGAGCGAAACTCCCGAATATTCAAGGACAAAGCAAAAGATGTAGGCAAAACTTGGAATTCTATGGAGAATAAGGTCCTGGAGACTATTAAGCTCCGGCACTGGGAGAACTCGGATTGGGAAACTAATGAACCAGAGTCTAGAATTCTTCGGGAGTGGGGTATATTGGGTCCTCTCCCCCTCTGTGGAAAACCTACCCACTCTTCCCAGTCGGCGATGAGCCCGCCCATTTGGACCCCTCCCCCAGTTGGTTTCTTCAAACTGAACTTTGACGGTGCCTGTAAGGGTAACCCTGGTCCAGCTGGTTTTGGCTATGTTTTTCATGACCCTGATGGTTCTATGGTGGGTTTCACTACTGGCTTCTTGGGAATTGAATCGAATAATGCTGCGGAGTTGGAAGGGTTGCTCTAGGGTCTACGGATGGCCCATCAGAACTCTTGGACCCCTCTAATTGTGGAAGGCGACTCCAAGATTGTCCTCCAGATGGCCATTAAAATCCATCGTGGCCAATCCAGTTCCAAGGTGGCTTCATCCTGGCGCCTGGAGAGAAAATTGGATGATCTGTCTGTGGTACTTTCTCAGGGCATGGCGCTTACCTTTTCTCATGTCAAGTGTAGTGGTAATAAATTAGCCAATGTGTTGGAAAACTTTGGGACGGGTGTTCACATGACGATCAATGCAAACTCATGGGAGGCTCTGCCGGACTTGACCTTTAGGGACAGTTGCAAGGATACCCAGGACGCTGACATGACGACTTTTCATGTCGTTCATGCGAGGTGACACCAAGCGGAAATCTTTCAGGACACATAGCCCTCATTCCCATATGTGGATCGTCCTGTTCTTTAAAAGCTGGAGGGGGTTTGTCTTTTCAGTCTGCTAAGTGGTTTGAGTGTTGTCTTCTCCAAAGCCTGGAGGAATAATTCGGGTAGGGGAATGATGGATTGTGATTTAAGAGCAATAAGTGCTCATCAGGGCGAGCGTCACTATCTGTACTATCTTCAGTTAATTGAATGTACCTGGTTAATCATGACTGGAGGTGGTAAACGTGTTTATATGAAGGAGCAAGACAATGCTTGGGTTCGTCATTGCCTCCCCTATGCATGCATGCAAGTGTTGTTTGTCTGCTTAGTTATGGAGCCAATCTCTGGTAAGAAGATTGAGGATCAGGGGGTCTCCAATCTCCGCCCGGACGCTGAGGTTGATATCAGTCGCAATAAGAAACGTCATCGTGGTGATTCTTCAGGTGAGTCGGGGGGTGGTGTATCTCAAGCTTGCCTGAATGCTCGTCGTGAAGCTAATGCTTTCACTCTCCATGTTCCTGAGGATATTCAGCGGGATATCCGGGAGTATGAATTTCAATGGTGGATGAAGCTGAGTAGGGAGACACTCCTGGGGGAACGCAAACAATTGGATAATTGGATTATGGGTCCTGGTAACACTGCTGGTCGGCTTAGCTTATATGAGTGAACATTTTCCCTCTACTAGATGATGAAAAACCTTGTGGGTTTTTCCATTCGTGATCGTCAAGCCCTTAGAGATGACTCGGTATTGCATCTTCTAATGCAGCGGCTTCTGGAGGAGTCTCGTACGATGAATTGGAAGCTAGACTTTCTTCTGCATGCTATGGAGCTCCGGCCTCCCCCGTGTCCTCCGTCGTCTTTGGGCTCTGCCCATCCGGGGAATTCTCCTGAAGCTCCTTTCATCATCCAATGATGCTTGGGATGGTGTTTGTTCTTTCTTTCTCTATTGATAGGATGGGTCGGTTGTCTAGATGGTTCCTGGTTATCTTATATTTTGGTAATCTCAGTGTTTTTTGTGTTTGGGCCTGCACGCCTATGTTCGGAATTTGTTGGGTTAAATATATCTTGGGTAATTAGTGGGTCTGCTGTCACAAAGTTTCTAAGGAAAAGGCGGGTCAGTTGTAAAGAAATTCCTCACGAGACCTGGGTGTTTTTGACTCAGTTTTTTTGTGTTGGGGTCTGTGAGCATGGTTCTCGGTGAATGGTTTTGATGTACAAAGGATAACAGAGGTGGGAACCAAAATAATTGAATCGGGTCAGTATCCCACCATCAAGGAATCATTTTTCAGAAGTGAACATGGTTTTTCAATGAAGGTAATCACATGGAATATTCGTGGGTTAAATCACTCGCACAAACTAAAAACTCTAAGGAATAAGATTCAAATGGAAAAATCGGTTATAGTCTTTCTACAAGAAACTAAGTGTGGGGCAGAGACAATACGAGAAATAGGGAGCAAGGTTTGGAAAGGAAGTAAGACAATGGAAATTGATTCTTGGGGTATCGTAGGATGAATTGTGATCCTATGGCATCCAAAGGAAGTTTATCTTACAAATTTTTGGGCCACAATATTCTCTCTCTCTCTGTAGACTTTGAGATCCACGATTCTAGGATAAGGGGAGTAATATCCAATGTTTATGGGCCAAGTATTATTCCACAAAAATCGGCTTTCCTGGAATCCCTATCATGATCTGCAAAATGGATAGGGGAAAGGCATTGGATCATAGGGGGGTATTTTAACATGATCACAACCTTGGAATAAAAGAAGGGAGGATGGAGGATATTGGGATAAACCAATGAAGCCTTCAAAGAATTTATTGAAGCTAGCAAGCTAGTTGATCTAGAAAAAGGAAACGGTTGGTTCACGTGGAACAAAAAACGTGGGGGGGGACACCATGTGGCTTCCAGATTAGATAGGTTCCTTGTCTCAGATGATCTAGTCAACTCAGGAGGAGATTTGAATGCTTTTGTCCTGCCTTCGGCAGGGTCAGATCATTGGTCGGTTTGCCTCTTTTGGGATAGGACATGCTCAAATGGGAGGAATCCTTTCCGTTTTGAACAATTATGGCTGGAACACAAGGACTTCAAGTCATTAGTCTAGCAGTGGTGGGAGGAACTAGAACCCCCTAGTGGGACAAGAATGTACCAGTTCCACCAAAAACTAAAAGCATTGAAAGCCAAAATCCACATGTGGAATAGAGAGGAGTTTGGGAACATCTTCCAAGACAAAAAAATCTCAATGAACATATGGAAACTATCAAGAGAGAGGGTATGAGTAATAGTAATAGTGAAGAATTGAAAAGACAGGAACAAGTCGTCCTTGAACAACTGCATCCCCGTGAAAGACGGGAAGAAATTTACTGGAAGTAGAAATATAGGAACCAATGGCTCCAAGAAGGGGAAATAAATACTAAATTATTCCATCGATCTGTAATCCAAAACCGACAAAAGCCAAGGATAAATAGAATAAAAAAGGATTCCAAACAATATGTGGAGACCAAAGAAGAAATGGAAGCAGAACTAATGCAATACTTTGGAACCATAATGAGGGAAGATCAGGCTAACAGATCTGAACACATAGCCAGGATCACCCAATTCATCCCCCAGATCAGGCTAACAGATCTGAACACATAGCCAGGATCACCCAATTCATCCTCCCAACAGTGACTGCAGAACATAATGATCTTCTGAAGAGACCGATTTCTTTAATAGAAGTTGAGGAATCCATCCATCAAATGGCAGAAGGAAAATCCCTGGGACCAGATGGATTCACTGCCAACTTTTTCCACCACTTCTAGGACATGGTCAAGCAGGATGTTTGGAAAATTGTGGAGGATTACCGCAAAGACAAAGGCATGCTTTGATCCTTTAACGCCACCTTTCTGACCCTAATCCCAAAATATGAGGGCGCAGACTCACTAGGTAGATTCATACCTATTTCTCTCTGCAATGTAATCTACAAAATTATAACCAAAGTTATGGCCAACAGGTTGAATCCCATTCTCCCCAAATTGATCTCCCCGGAGCAATCCGGTTTTGTGGAAGGAAGACAGATCCTAGATGGGGTTATCCTGGTTCATGAAATCATGCACTCCCTCAGAGTGACCAAGATCCCAGGGATGGTGTCAAAGTTAGATATATCAAAATACTATGAAAAGCTGAGTTGGAAATTCATGAGAGAAATGTTAAAATCCTACAACTTTGGCAGGGATTGGATTGATTGGGTTATGAGCATGAATTCCACAGCGTTCTTCTCGAAACTGCTCAACAGATCCCCAACTAAAACTTGCAGTCCTTCAAGAGGAATCCGTTAGGGGGATCCTCTTTCCCCTTTCCTCTTTATCATGATGGCAGAGGGCCTCAACAGATTGATCAAATCTATGGTGACCAATGGAGAACTAAGAGGTCTCAATATCCATCCTAATGCGGACAAACAAACCCACCAGCAATTTGTGGATGACACCATGCTTATGGGACATGCTTCGGTTCAGGAAGCCAGATCCATTAAAACCTGTCTCAATTCCTTCTCCAAAGCATCTGGTTTGGAAATAAATAGAGAGAAATCCCAAGTTTTATTTTTTAATACCCCCAATATATCCCAAAGGAATATCCTATGGATTTTGGGTTTTCAGGGGAGCTCCCTTTCGTCAAAATACCTTGGAGACCTGTTATCACATATATAGTAGCCGGGCTACCATACATTATTTTTCTGATTCCAGTACACTATTTAGCCAGTTCCCTTACATTGAGATGCTGAGATGAGCATCTATTTTGGATCACTATCAAATTTTGGATAGCAGTATATATATACCCCATGCCATGACTGAGTCTCAGGACACTCAGAGAGATGACCGATGTAGCCATTATACCATTTGTACAGAGCAGTCAGTAGTGCCCAGAGTTGCAGTAGCAGTTTTAGAGGACAGATGATGGTTCAGATGATGAGCATTCAGGTATATGACTCAGCAGGTATATCATATATTGCTTTCATATTTATTCTTATAGCATGTCTTAGCACTTAGTGTCATGATCTGGCGATCATATAGATATGTGGACCTGGTTGATCTTATTATATATATTATATTGTCCCTACTCAGACTTAGAAGTTCACTATTCATACTCATTGGTTTTACCCTCCCTAGGGAGAATAGAGGTCATCATTCCACCATACCTTGGCTTGCTAGTGTTGGCTCCATTATTCATTGTCTTCATCCATCCATTGCCTACCTTTTAGTTTATCACCCTGACTTACTACTTGACTAGTGACATGGAGGACCTTTTCCCCACTATAGCCTCTGTATTGGATGAGCTTCCCTGTTTATTTTGTCTCGGCTCTGAGTTGGTGACAAAAATTACCTATGTTGAGTTGGAGTTGCTTGTGAATTCCCCCTAGTCACTAAAGATGTGTTGGCTAAACCTGAAACTTTTAGTGCTGCCATGAATACAAAATCTGGAAAAATGAAATGTTATATCTTGTATGAAAAGCCCGTTCATGCAATGTGTTTCTAAACACACATGAATGAAAGGCATGCCAAATGAAAGTGGCCATGAAAATAAATGTTATATCTTTTGTGAAATAAATACCTAGGTAAACAAGTTGTCTATGACACACCTAGAAGTGCTCAGGTAAACCAGCGCCTTAAAAACACACCTGCAGTAGAAAGCCTCAAATAAATGTAAATCTATGCAATGTGTTTATAAACACACATAGATCAAGGCTATGGAAACTTCAGGCCCAAAAGCAATGGAACTTAAATGCTATATCTAAATAATTGCTGGCCTCATTTGTATTATGGATTGTGTGCATCTGTTAAAGGTGAATAAACCCTCTTTGAACAACTCATCCATTTGTGAGACACCGCCATTCCTTGTGTTGTTGCTCATTCAGTATATACTATGGTGTGTATTCCCTTTCCCTGTTCCAAAGTGTCACAATGTTAAGTCAGTCAAGTCATCCCTTAGCCTAGCCAGTTATTTTAGCCTTCACCCTTCACTAGCAAATTGATCACAGCTATGAAGTGAGTATGGTCCTGAAAGTCTAGTTTGAGTAATAATAATAATTAATGACATTATATATTTGGATTTAGATCGCTAGTAATGATTACTCTGTGTCATAATTGTTATTTGAATAAGTTGTAGAGCATGCATTAACCTTTGACACTTTGCAGTAGCTTCTGATGATGGTCTGAGTTATATTTGGTCATGTTGACTTGGTCAAACTTAGTTTGACCAAGGTCAACCATAGGACATGAGATGGTTGGACCTTGTGATAATATGGATAGATGATATATGGTCTATGTACATGTACATGATGGTTCTATGCATCAGATACAGGTTTATGATGATGATTCATGGTTTACAACATTATTTGATCATTTACAGATTATTATTATTTCACCTGTTCCGATATATTGGATATATTATATGATCATGCAGAGACTCATATGGTGTATGAGTACACATATTGGATGGATTTGGACCTTCTAAGTCCAATGAGACAGTCTGGTTTCAGTTCCGGGCATTTACAGTGATGATTGAGCCTCAATAGGCTAACCTAGTGCAGTTTTGGTCTGTGGGAGACCCTGTCAAAGCAGAGAGGATTTTTATTTGGTTGACCTAGGGCGCTGTACTTGGAGGGGGTGGTCCAACCACTTGTTTTTACCATATTACCCCCCTCCCAGACACACTGGTGCCGTCACCTTGACAACGCAGGCACTCCAGGAGGCAGTTTGGGGCAGTTTCACGCTTCCCGAGGCATTTCAGGATTACTAGAAATGGCTATTGAGGAATTCGATTTGGGATACTGAGGAAATGTATTGGCATGGGATGATCAGTGATGATGGATTGATGTCTTCCACACCTCCTCCAGCAGTTTCAGCTTCATCGGGACCCGCATCCATCACTTATGGCACTTTCTGATGATTTCTGAGGTCTTTTGAGGCCCACGATTTGTCCATAGAGGCACGATTTGGTATATTTATGACTATTTTATTATTATTGTGCCATGGGGACTGACCAAGGGTGGCTAAAATTACCCCTTGGACCCACCATAAGCTTCTTATTATATTTTGTCATCATGATATGGTGGGATTCCCCTCTCCTAGGGCGATTTTGTCCACTTATGTTATATTTTATTAGTGATCCATGTATTTTATTGTTGAGCTCATCTCAACCATTGATTAGACATTTGTATCTTTTAATCTTAGCCACTCATTCAAAAAGTGGTTAGGATTTTGGTGCCTCTCCTATCTATTTAAAGGAGAGAGCCTCTCATTGTAAAGGGGACTTGTGGCTCTGGATTATTGGAATAGAAAATTATTATTGCATCTATCTCCAGTGTTGTGGTGAATTTTTTTGGTGTTCGTTCATTGGTTCTTCCTTTGCTCTGATTTATTGGAGATCTTGTTTGCCATATCTTTTGTACCACGTTTTTGCATCTATAGGTGGAGGCCGATTTGCTTTGAGGAGGAAGTATTGGTAGGGGAAGACTCTCCCTACTTCTTCTTTGGATCTCTTCGTTGGTAACAGGGAGTATTACTATCCCAGGACCTTCTATTTCATGTTACTATTGCATTTCTCTTGTATTTCCTCCATACTTGATCTTACTGATTGAATCGCTATTCCTTGGTTTGACAGGTAAAGGAGGTCGCACTTGTGGGCTAGGGCATCAATTTGGCAAGCAAAATCAACAATCTCTCATTTGATCTCTGCGGGAATCTTCCTCAACATCAAGGCATCTCTCTTCATCACTCAGGTATGATCTCAAGGTAATTTCTATCTCCATGATCTATCCACTTGTCTTAAATATTTCAAACCCTAATTAATCAAAACCCCCATTTTACATTTTCTCAGATCTACTAAGATCTAGTGGCTTCTTGGGTAAGAAATTTAAAACCCACCTCTATAGTATCCACGGCATCCCGGATCTATAGTTTGGTGAGGATTGGCCTCCATTTGACCCTCTTCCCAAGGCACTTAGCCTCTCCAAGCAAGGGCGCACTTCTTGGTTTGGGTGAGTTAACCTAGATCTAGTGCATGGGTAGTTGAGATTCCACTTGATTCGTAATCTACACATCCAATAACCTACCCCCAGATTGTCACTTTTCTTATTTCTACCTTGTGGGCCCTATTCCATGTTTTAAGGGATTTAATCCCATTTTTGGACCATTTGGTATCTTTAAACTCAGATCTAGTAAGATCTAGCCATCAGATTTCCTTGAAATTGTAGATCCATACTCTCACTTGATCAACCTACTTGGATCTAAATTTTGGATGCCATTGGACTTGTCTTGATCCATTTATCCCCACTTTTACCCTCCTTGGGCAAAGTCGCACTACCTTGGAGATTGGAGTTGGTCCACTTCTAGGACGTGGGTACATGAGATTTTTGTGGATTTGAAATAGGCACACCTTAAAACATAGGTCTAGTTGGTCACTTCATCAAATCTTGCCTTGGGGATAGCATTCCTTGTTTTAAGGGATTGTGGTCCACTTAGGTCAAACCTTGAATCTCTAGATCTAAACCTATTCATCCATCAAGCCTTTAATTGCCCTCTTGTCTCATGCAATAAGAGCCATCAACAACAAGTTAATTTCATTTGACTCCATTATCCCAATTCCCAAGGCACTGATCTCTCTCCAAGTCAATTCGACTTTCCTAGATTGTTGGATTAACTTGTGGATTGATCCTTGTTTGGTGGACTAAACCCTTTGATGTCATCATATATCATGATCAAGCTTGTCACTTGTACTAGTTAGCCCCAATTCAACCCCTAAACTACCCTGCATTGGACACAGTTCCCAAGGCAGTGGATTTTCTCAATTGATTGGTACATTAATCCTGGGTCTCATTTGAACTATTATAAGTCACTCACACATTAACAATGAACCAAAGCTATACTCATTGAACCCCTCACTTATCTTGTGACTTCATCCTTAGGTCTAGGATAAACCATACACCTTACTTCACTTAGAATTAACTTGATTTGGTGTCTTGGTTTTGATCTCTCTTGTCGGGAGTAGATCGGGTCTCCCCCTTTGTTGTCTGGGCTAGATAACATAAAGTGAAGGTTGCTTCGACCAGCGTGATAACCATCTATTGGAGGTCGAGGTGATCGTGGTTGCACCTTTTGAGTTGCCCTTCCCTATTGACATCCATCAATGGATACATCCACAGGGGCAACTATAGTTTAGGTGATAACAAGACCCTCTAGATGAAGGTGTCATTAAACGTGTTTCCTGGACAGATGTTTTGGACAGAATGAGGAAAAAACTGACCAACTGGGTGGTCAGACCTCTTAATATAGAAAGCAAACTTATTCCCCTCAAATCGGTTCTCCAAGCAATGCCAATATACATGTTTTCGGTCCTAGCGGCACCAAAAGTTGTGATAAAAGAAATGAGGTCCATCCATAGGAGTTTCTTATGGGGGGGATTCCAGAGAAACCAAAGTGGGCACTGGTGAGTTGGGAGAAATTTTTCCAACCTAAACTGAAAGGTGGTCTGGGACTGTGGGACCCAGGAAAAAACAATGAGATCTTAGGAGCAAAAATATGGTGGAATTGGGTCACTTACAACACAGAACCCTAAGCACAGCTGTGGCATGCCAAATATGCACAAGACAGACCAAAACAAGAACTCATAAGATTCAACGAGGAGAAATAGGTATCACACATATGGAGAATGACTTTATGTATTAGGAAGATTATCCAAGACCACAGTTTTTGGGAAATAAGAGATGGAACAACAACAAATCTATGGGAAGACTCTTGGCAGCAAAGACCCAAACTTGCCTCCTCTCATCCTCTTCATGAATTCCAGGAACAATGTAAAGATCTGGGTCTATCAAAAGTCTCTCAGCTATGGAAAACATAAGAGGAAGGGGGTACCTTTAGGGAATGGCAACAAATTGGATGGTGGCAGCAGAGATGCTCAGTCGAGGGGATTCGATATATGGAGGAAGCCCTCCAAGAAAGGTTGATAAAAATCCAAAGAGGGCCCAATAAACTAATGGGGATATTCCACCAAAGGAAATTTCAATATTAAAAAGGCTTATGAATTATGGACGAATCGCGAAGAAAGACCAACAGAAGAAATATGGAAGAAGATTTGGAAGACTAATCCTTGGTCGAAAGTTGCCTTTATTGTGTGGCTTCTTGTTTATCGACGAATCCTAATAGGAGAAAACCTCCAGAAGATAGGAATAGTTGTCCCATCTTAATGCCCTCTATGCAATAGAGAAGAAGAAAATATAAATCATCTCCTGGACTCGTGTCACTTCTCCTCTTCTTTATGGGACTGGGGCACTGAACTTTTCAGAAGATCAAATCGACAACCCGGGCTTCCAGATCAAACAATTAAAGAATGGGATCAAAAGGATTTCAACAATAGTATTGTGACTCAGATATGGCTCATGTTCCCTGGATTCTTGACCTGGGAAATATGGAAGGAACGCAACCGGAGAATCTTCCAAGATGCCAAAACCACAATCCAAACGACTTGGAATAAAATTGTATATCACATACAGGAGACGGTGAATATCACACCTTGGGATGACAAAGATTGGGAAGCGAATGACCAAGAGCTCAGAATCCTAAATCAATTGAAGTTACATAAAGAGGATCAAGGATGGATCAGAAAACAAGCCAAAACCCAAGTGCATAACAGCCCTAAATCTTGGTCTCCTCCCGCGGTGGGCTCTTTTAAGCTCAACTTTGACAGAGCATCCAAAGGCAACCAGGTCCAACTGACTATGGGTGGGTTATTCGCAACGAGGAAGGCTAAATTATGTTGATCTTCCATGGCCATATTGAGTTCGACACAAATAATGCTACAAAAATTGAAGGTTTGTTACAAGGACTGAAGATTGTCGAAAGGAGGAAATGGGAACCTCTCATAGCGGAAGGAGACTCAAGGGCAATAGTCAACATGGCAAAGAAACTCCAACTTGGACAACAACCAACAAAGGTGATTGTCAGCTAGAGGATGGCCCATAGGGTGGAAGACCTGGGGATCAGTCTACGTAGGACATACGCGTGGACCTTTAGCCATGTCAGAAGAGAAGGTAATAAGGTGGCTGACTGTTTAGCTAATGCGGGAGTAGAGTCACCTCACAGAATAAGGGAAGGACCCCTGTCATATTTTGGAGCAATGTAATGGGACACTCAATGCACCCAGTTGGATAACCTGGACAATCGATCCTTAGGCAGACAAAATAATGACACGTTCTACGAGATTGGTGCTCAGGAAATTCCCCACACGGGTGGTCCTTTCGACACCTTGCGAAGTAATTCCCTTCCACGTGATAGAGGTATGAACTCCAACAATTTGTACCTTGGATGTCATGGGATTTTAATTACCCAAGTGGATAATAATGAGGACCGGACTTTGGACAGTCCTCGACCAACGAACCATTGAAGAAGGGAATGAAAGATAAAGGTGTTGAATCAGAAGGATCGGACGCCTCAGTACCACAGTCAGATTTGGAGCATAAATGAATGATGACAGGAATTAAGGCAAGAAGAGAGTGGATGACTATAAAAGAGGATGGCTCAGGATGGTTGAAATTCATGCCCCCGAATTCAAATTTGTCTTCGTTACTGGTAAGAGTCTCTCTTTGTCTGTGACTGAGTGCTTGGCCTTTCCCTTGTGTCTCGAGGTTGAGAATGGTCGTAAAGCAGAGACAAACACAAAAAGGGGGGGAGGGATCTCAAGGACGCCGAGCCCAGAAACTGAAAAGTGCCAATTGTGAGCAGATAAAGGCCACCCAGGCTGCTCGCTTCTTTCGGGAGTGTATTCCTCAACAGATTCATGAGGAAATTGTTCAATTGGAAAAAGGCTTGTGGGAACAAGTGAAATATCAGAATATGGAAAATATCAGAGCCGAGGTGGAGGAGTGGGTGCATGACCCTGGAACTACTGCGGGTCGTCTGGCCGCTTATGACAGTATTGTGTCTACCTATTGGGTGACCAAGGGGATGCTTGCTCACATTTTGATCGAGCGAGAAAACAAGGCCTTGGGAGAAATTAAGCCAACTCAGGCTTGGAAGGACCACCATAATGACTATCGATTGATGCACAAGAAATTTGACTTTATAAATATGAAGTTGGGAATTCCTCTCTACCCCCCTATCAATCCGACACCGACTGTTCCTGGAAGCAGCTCTGATGGTCAGATGCCTTGCAGTGGAGGTAGCAGGAGCACCTATGTGGCCATGACCACCCCAGGCTCTGGTGTGGCCCCTCATCTAGGCTTGCAGAATTAAAAGGATGTCGCATAGGTGTATATCACCCTTTATGCTACAGTTTCTTTTTTTGCTTATGTCTGTTAGTGGTTTTTTTGGGTTTGATAGTTCTAGGTTTATACCGATTGTAATTGGGGATGGGGGGGATTTTAATAGGTCGTCCATTTTTTGGGCCGTCCTCAAAACCTGTTATGAGGGAGATAGATTAAGATGAATTGAACATCATGCAGCACTCTGGTCTCTTATTTCTACTAGCATAGTATTTGGGAAGATGAAAGGTAGTGTTTTGCAAAGACTTTTCGAACTATGCAGTTTTCTTGCCAGCATGATGTATTAAAAGCCATGTATTTCTAAGTTGGAAGTTAATATGAAATTTTACTTACAAAAAAAAATATAATATAACACAATACAATAATTATGCAACAATTATGAGATCAATATGAAGTGTTACACGTAAAAATTCAATAAATTAATCCAACAATAATTAATTATTTTAGTATTGAAATAGGGGTTTACTATAACTACACCTGAGTAGATCATTATAAAACCACTTTGAAATAATATATATAATTATTGGTCAATAATTAATCATTTAATTACAATGACAAAACCTTTTAATTAATTATAAACTTATAGTACTACTTACTTGGAGATCGTGGTTTCATATAACATACCATTAAGAAACTCTCCTTTTTAAATCTTTGCACAATAATTAAAATAGTCAAATAATAATCAAACTAATAATTAGAGAGAGGTATAATTAGCGTTGATATAAGGAAAATAAAAATGTAGTAATTAACATTACTAAAAAGAAATATAGGAAAAAAAAATATTATTTAGTTTGTTATTTGCATACACCTATAATATGCTTAGTGTCAAAAACTTAATTCGTTAGGGTTAGTAAAAGCCACATTAGTGAATATGAAGAGTTGTAGGAAGTTTACGAGATTATTTGGAATATAAAACCAAGGGTCACACCATATTGTATTTATATGTGTATATTCTTAAGAGAAAAGTATGTAATTCCTCCACTAGGTTGGGTAGTCCAACAGTGATACCAAAGCACCTTATAGTTCTTGGGGCCCATGGTATGTTCTATTTTGAACATTGTGGTGTGTACTGATTGATTCCCTATTTATGCTACTCTCTACAACCTAGACCTATGTGTGACCTAGTGCCTTCTTCTTTGGTGTAACCCTGATCCTCATAACCTCACTCTACCTCACTATTCCGAAAACTGAGGGCCATAGATCTCTAAAGTTCCTAGTGAAAGTGTGGCAGAAAACTATTTTTTTCTTTCAAACGGTGTCTTATAAGTTGCTCGCCTCTATTACCAGGATTTGATACACTGCTCCAATGGTGATTTTCATTGGTATGTCTTCTGTGCATAATTGTCTCAGGTTCCTTGGTCTCAAATGACTCTGAGATACCACCAGTTTTGAATACATCCATGAACCATCCTTCCTCGCGTTTTCTTTCCCAATGTAATAAGCCCATTGTTGTTGATACTATAAAGATCCTTAGTAAACAAACTTGTGTGTCAATCACTATATGGTGTTTTCAAGCCCTATATAAAGGCCACTATGTCTTTATCTTATTCATGTTTTTCTAGTACGTGAAGTATTACTCTCCACCTTTCTTTCTTTTTTCTTCGAACTCCTCTTATGCGCTGTCATATTATTTCTTTCCTTCCTGTTTTTGGTTTCGACATTCGTCTTCGCTTTGGTTCAATATGAATCTCGATACCTCATTGCCCATGCGTGTTGTCTCTAGTGTATCATATTGACTAATTCTGATTTTTACGTTGGATATTGGAGAACGAGATGCCTCTCTTAGATCCCATTCCTCCCTGCCATGTTTTGATCCTAATATTATTCGATAATTCATGGATGGTGTTGTCATAAATAATCACATTTTAGACACATTATTTTGTTCCTTTCGCTCCAAACGCTCCTATACTTATATTATTTAATTTAATGTAATCGGTATTATGTACATGGATGTTTGAACAACTTGTTTTTATCAAAACACAATCATCATCACCACATCCAATTGAGGAATTGTCTATCTCAACATGTTGAGAGTAATTGAGGAATCGTCTATCTCAACATGTTGAGAGTTTTGGAGATGTGTTGCATTTGTGTTTATGATATTTCCCTGAGATCATAGAACACTAAGAACAATTCATTGAACCACTCCATAAGGTTATTACTTGCATCTTCTGGCTATTTTTGGGAAGGACAAATACAAGTTTTGTTGGTTCTTCAACTACATTCACCTCCATCCTCACCAAGAATAGGTCATTGATCGCATTAACATTCAACAACAAAGCTACAAACACAAGGCAACTCAATCAAATTAATCGAACGTGCAACTCAAATCAAGGTACTCATACATTAATTCAACATTTAATTATAACTTGCAAAAATTAATTTTTGTAAATGTTCCTATATATTGGTACTTACAATAGTCTTTTGTAAGTGTCAAATCAAAATTAAGTTGAGTTGTATTTGTAGTCGGGTGCATTTTCAGTTGAACTTGACACCTTGCATCTTTTGAGTCCAAAACATCTATTGTCGAGTCTTATTATTAAAGTGTGGAGTTGCAAGAAGCCCTCTAAATTCATAGTCATTGTTTAAAATGGCTTAGACCGAAAGATTATTAGAGCTACTGAACACTCTAATACTCACCATTATTGATAACACAATCACTATCAACAAAGGAACTCTCCAATCCATTCTAACTTGTTTGTAAGATTCACAAGCACAAGTAGAATTCCTCTAGACTCGATCACAACTCCAGCATGACGAAATATAATGAAGGAATCGACATTTTGAACTAGTTATTGTTCAAAACAACCCTCTCTTTGAATTTGATAGCGATTCCAATAAGCTATTAGGACAAGACCAACATAGTAAAATAATGACATATGCCAAAGATGAAGCCTATCATGAAGATGTTTAGCATAATATTTCCAAGTCCATCATCAAACCTTGGGAAGAACTCAAGAACAACAAACAAAGAACACGTATCATATATGATAAGGAAGTGACCTTTTGTATATTCTGAATTATGTCAAGCGAATCCAATTTCATAGTTGTGGATTCCTTCAAGAAGATCCATCTTCACTTGTTCCAGTCCAGCATTAATGCCAACATTGTCACCGAACTGGCCACAGAAAGGATCAGTGTTTTGATCTTCATCCTTGTCAGCATTGCATGAAGCATAATCATTCTTTAGATAGATGTTCAAAACTAAAGAAACCCACAAGATTGAAGATTCACTATGGGTGGATCCATTGTTGACGATCGTCATCAACAACCAAGAAAATATTCATATAAAATAATTTAGTCTCAAGTTTTGATGCTTCTTGCAGTAGAAAGTCTTCCTACTTCTCACTTTGTACTTGACAAGAGGGACTGTCATGGATTGGCAGTAAGGATTCAAGTTTCAGACAAAGAACAAGAAAGCATGAGACACAACCAAAACCAAATCCAACAGTCAGAGCCTCGAGCTAGAGCCACTATGTGATTCAGAGCTATAACCAGAAGACATAAATAGAGACTTGTTCCAAAAGTTAACATTGGTTTGTGGTCAACCAAAAACCACCCATTTAGTAGAAGACATCAACTCCTTCTAACTTTTTTGGATTGTGGTAAGTCTACAACCACCACATAGTAGAATACAATAGCTTTGGCCGCTTTTGCTACCCTTTTGGTTTGTGGTTAGGATGATTAGTTGCCTACCCACTTGGAAGTGGAAGTGGAGACTTCCAGTGCATAGAAAAGACATAGGGTATCACGATCAACCTGCTTACCTATCTCTTGTTTTGTCAGGAGTTATTTAATGTCAATTAGCCATCCACAAGATCAAATGTGAAGTGTTTAGCTAAAAAAATCAATAAATTAATTACATAATATTTAATTATTTTAGACTTTTCTAACAATTATTTTGCATTCTCCATTATATAAACATATATAATTGTCGGTTGAAATGAAAAATGTAACCACCAACACTAAAAATCATTAATTAAATAAAAATAACACTACTACTTACTATGAAAGTTGAAAATTACACACACACACAACACTTATGTTTTCGATAGCCCTACTTAATGGACATTGGCTTGACTCCCTTTAAACTGTGAGTGAAAGTAAGAGGCAAGAATATTAATAATTGATTTGTTTCTTAATGAATTCCCTTACTGCCACTTATAAAAAAGATCTCAAGGGCTCATTCACTTAGTAATACAATGCAATGTAATCACTCATGCATAGATTCTTCCTACATTCTGTCAAATCATCCAAAATTTAGAAGGCCATTCCACTTCTTTCAAAATTTCCCACAACAATATTCAATCAATACAGAAAGCTAACATGTTATCCCAAAATAAGAAGCAACACAAGAAAAACATGGAAAATCAAATTATGAAGACTTCTAACTTGGAAATATTCATTACATGAAACTACTAAACAACTGCAACATAAAATGGTATGGTTCCTATAAACATAAATCGCCACATTCTAAGGATGTCACCACATCATGGCCATAACTATATTGTACACCAAGGGGATAGGCTTGTATATCTTTTCAAAAAACATGTTCAAGAAATCTTACAAAAAATATACCACAATTTATTCATAACCAGATCCACTAAACCAAACAAATATTTGCATGATCCTGAAATTGACTACATAACTAGACTTGTTCAACGAAAGGCATTGGCATAGTGGCCATGAGAGTTACCAAAATGAATTCGAAGGTTAGTTGACTTGGCTCAAACACGAACATTCCGACATTGAAATATGGAGAATTAGGTTGTTGCTCTAATTCCATGGGCCATGACACCTTGTTTTGGCACTACTAATAGTATTCAATATTGTATTGAAGAGTGTGACCCATTCCTTCTCACAAAAGCATTCCATAATGTCGTGTCCCCACCCATCATCTGACCAACAGAGGGGACATGAACGATCTAGGGATTCTAAATTTCACCCCCATGGCCATATTACAAAATTCATAAACATTTAAATGCATGTGCAGATGCATATTAAAAATACACAGTGAAATATAAATCATACCCCACAGACACACGACATGCATATACCGGCATATTCATCACAGACATAATAATAATAATAGTTCATGCACATTTCAACACAACAGTAAATTAACCGATAAACACTTATCTTTTAATTGAAGTTTTCCAGGCAAATGGCTATGGAAGAGCAACATTCCACCCATCCATAAGCACTATGTCCAACACTTTATCTCTCTATTGAGAGGCCACCCCTGAGCTGGGCTATGTATCCACTAAAGAGGAACTACATAGGCTCACTCAATGCCATAGGAACATACTCTCATGCTAATCCAACACACAACTAGGTTTATCAAGCATACATAGAGACAATGGAGGTGAATGTTAAGCCAATGAGCTCAAACACAGAGCTACATGCATCTCAATTGGATTCAACCAGCCTTGGCACTCACATTACCTATCACACCCAACACAAAGAAGGTCTCCTTCTCTTCTACACAGTCCCTCAGGCACCCCTTCCCTCCAATGCTATTTAGGGTGGTCGTATAGAGGTCCAAGCTGCTAAACCTTTAGAGATATTTGCCTACACTGGGTTTATCAAACAATTCCATCCTCTAATCTTTCTTTGACTTCAATTGTCCCTTGGATCCTCTATTTTTTTGTCACTTTCTCTGAATTCAATTTCCAGGCTTCCAAATATGGCTTCTTCATCAAATTTTTGGGCTTCTGACACTCAAAATTCACCCTAGGTTTCAGGTTTATGGATCTCGCACCAGATTTCACACCCCACATGAATTTTTGGGTGTTTGTAATGCTCTAAAACATGGATTTTTCTCAAGTTATGATTTATGTTGTTTCTCATGCTGGGAATGCATACCTTGCTGAGAATTAGAGTATGGATGCAAAACACTGGAATGGAAATGAAGGGAAACGAATCCCCATGAGAGATATTGACTTATGGGTCAAGTAAGCTAAGCCAATAACCCATCATATGAATTTATGGGTTGTTCCCATGCTCCATTAAATTCATGATTTTTTTTCTCAGTTATCTTCTTACACCAGAAATAAATATCAACAAGGAAGTCCACTCGGGTAGTTGCTTACCATTTATGGAACATGGGTTGGAAATAAAGGATTTGATCCCAGACACCCCTCACCTCTCCCTAGTTGATAAACACAACCCCCTCATTTTTATTTGCCTCCATAGGCATCTCCTGGACTTTTAATTTCATTGTAAATATTACATTGATTTTACAATTCCCCATGGCTTACTAGCACATGGTTCACAAAATATAAAATGCATGCCTTTATAATTCTAGGCATTCACTAGCGAGGCCTTGGCCTTGATCTCCACACTAGGAATCTTACATTACATAATTAAAATATGTACATATCAATCCAATAAGATATAGGGTTCAAAATGAGATTATTGCATTCCCCTCCCCCTTAAAATAACATTGTCGTCGGTGTTCACATGATTTCCCTTCCTCGAAAAAATCTCTCTTTAACTTTCAACTACTCACATGATACCTTTATTTCTCATAATCAGTATCCCTTATATCTCTTCCCAATCCTTAGTTGCTCATACTACGCTTTTTAGGACAGCCACATGTCCAATTGCATCCTTAATGTGCCTTCAAGGTCCTTGCATCCAGCAATACTTATGCTCAAAAAATGAGTCAATTAGATGTCAAATACATTTTTTTATAGGATTCATCCCTTAATAGGATTTTCAAAACCATAGACAAAGCATATACACATGTACATTCTCATTAAATCAACAAGAAGATGCAAAATAAACCAAATACTTATCTGCATAAACATCTTCCTTCAGTTCCATAGGTATCCCATTTGGACTTCAGACAACTAGGGCACCCACAAGACCTACCCCACCCAACACAAGGATGGTACCTCTTTTCTGTTATACAATCCCTCGAGTGTACCCATCCCTTCTAGTTCTCTTGAGGGTGTGCATCGAAAGGTAACCAAGTTTTTGCAAGCCTCGGATCACCTATGCATACATATAAAGAAAATGTTGAGCCAACACATTGGCTGCGCCACAAATTCCAATAACCAATACTAAACCAGTACAATGACTAGGTTTATCAGGCATTCGATTAACCAATATGCTAAGCTATCTCTCTAACTGGGTTTGTCATGCATACAACAACCATTTCCAATCCAACACCTCTACTGGGCTTATTAGGCAATAAAAACAAGAATACAACTATATGGATCCTTCTCCCATGCAAACCAGTGGTTCCTTCCAGGAACTCCATAGGTAACTCACTTGACTGTAGGCTAGCACGGCCCCACTATACGCACTCACACGACACAAGGATGGTACCCCTTCTCTGCTACACAGTCCCTCAGGCATACCCATTCCTCCAGTGCTCTTCAGTGTGAGCATAGAAAGGTTACCAATACCCATGCAAGACTCTTGAGTACCTATGCTCTTACTGGGTTTAATAGCATTGTGGAGAGACAAGCACACACAAATATTTTTATAGGGTTCCTCAAACCCAAGCCACTCTTGGCATTTTCAACTTTAGCAGCTAACATCTACCCCACTGGCATATTTTCAGCATCTCACATGCATTACATACAAGCATGCAGTTCACATGAGATATCATAAAAAATTTCAAATAAAATTTATAGTTGATGCAATACATGTTCCATCTCATTGCCATGAGGTATTTATCATAATAATTTCAATTAGAAATCCTCAAATCTATTTCATACAGAAACTAGATTTCCCAAACATGAATTCCTTCTCATGATGTTTGGCTCTTACAAGAAATAACGCATAGTATTCTTGCAATGTGTCCTTCTGACACAATTCACAAATAGCCAAACCATTAATAACGTTAATAACCAAATTCAAATATGAATTTATAATTATGTCTCCTACATAAATTAGATTTATTTAACCATGAGGCCATCGTCATATTGTTTGGCTCTTGTAAGTGGAAGCACTATGTCCCTTATGGTTTTACACTTGCGGCCATGACCTGGACATCCACCTACAACATGTCCTCTTGACACAATTCTAGATTAACCAAATTGTCATCAGCAATTATTAGCAAAATCTCAAATCTGAAATTTACAAATCCATTCCCTACAGAAATCATATTTCTCATAATGTTTGGCTTTTGTACACAATAGATTCCAGTCTTTATTATGGGCTTACACACATTGCCATGTCCAATACATTCTACATGTGATATGAATTTATTTTTTTCAATCAGCCAAACAAGTTGTGAGTACCCATGCTTGTAATCTTTTCATTGCAACATTTACAACACTGGTCACATTATCTATGCAATTAAATAAAACTTTCAATACTCATGATTACATAATCACGTTCTTTCATGCGACTGTGTCCTCCCAACAGAGCATTCTGGTAGCCCGTCAAACATTACTACCTTCTTCGTGCAAGTCTTTCCCCTTCATCCATAGCATCTCATGAAAGGATCTTAGAATTGTCAATAATTCTATCATTTCATCTATTATCTAATTGCAATGAAATGTATACCATAACCATGCATTCACACAATGCATATTAACATGTGTACCCACACATATTCATGCATAACCACAAGATTTATAAAATCTTTTAATGTACATTCATTCAATGCACCTAATGCACTACAACATTGCTTTAAAGCCTTTTTGTGCCTACACATGTTTCCTACCGTGGTAAGTTGGACATCCTAGCCAATGCTTCAACACAATGCCCAACCATCTCCCCAGTCACTTGGTTAACTCTTTGGGTGCCTTCCTTCTTCACCTGAACATAACATCAGGAGTTCACTCACTCCCTACTTGTTGTCAAAGAGGTTTCACCCCAGATTAACACAAATAGGAAGTTCATGGGATACTTGTGCAACACTACAGGCTTCACACCCAACATCCTCATGGTCTCACACATGGCATGCTCTTATTTATTATGAATGCAGTCTAAATTTTAAATAGTCATATCGTATAAGGTTCTTTTCCCTTAATACCCCATACCACACCAAACCTGGTGGGATGTCATTCACATAAATGCATTCACTATTACAAGCATGCCATTTTATGACGATTAAAACATGGTTGAAGGGATTCTTACCCATCCTCTTTCAACACTTATATAATCAACATTGTATGGCTTCCATCAACATATTTGATGTTACTTGATTAGTTGGCCTCTTACCAAGGGCTACATAGTCCTTCCCCCGACCTCTTGATCATGGATTTGTTACTCCATCATTTCCTCACAAGGTTGTTGGTCACATGCAACGACATCATCAATGTATTTATCCATGTATCTATTGTTTCTGGTCATATAATCATCATCAACCACAATAATTATCATTAGTGGCTCATTGCATATGTAAAACCTCACTACTTTTATGAATATGCAATATCATATGTATGCACAAGCATATTCTCGTGCACTATGCATTATCTCTTAATATGCCTACTGGTGCATATACGTTTCATCTATTTAAATTTGCATTCCTAGCATTCCCATGCCCTAATTTTTGTATATAAAACTAAAAAATTATAAATATAACAACAAGAGAAGAGTTGATGAATTCTCTCTCTTTGATTCCTCATCATAGCATGGAATTCCTCTTCCACATCATAGGTGATCCAATTCATGGACTCTCTGCCAAGCAAACAAGGAATCATTAGATATGATTTTCTCACCAAGTAGCAATTCAATACATATACACATGTATAACATTTATACTTGCTACTTTCTAGGCATGCAATTCTTATGCTATAAATAAAAACAGTTTTAAGGTGAGACATTTCCCTCTTTAATGTTTCCTTATGGAGATCATTCTCCAATTTTTGCTACAGTCATCTGCCAACCTTATGTAACATTCCTTGTTCATTACAACAACTTTCATTGCACTCTGCACACATTGCCTTGCTGCTCCAATTGCTTTGGGCAATTCGAGTAAAAGTCCACCTTTACAATCTGCATGTCCTTTACCTGCTAGCCTATGCCATACCTTGTTGAGCATTCCCTTATACAATATCCATATCCAATATTCAAGAGCTTCCATGCAATTCAAATTACACATATTGACCACAATAATACCTCACGTGCAATCTTATCCAAGGCACCAATATCCATTAAAGGTCTATTTTATTCTTTCATGATTAGACATGATTATCAATCCTCCATTATGCATGTTTCCCAACTATGCCTCCACTTTATTGTGAGGGAACCATTACCATCATGTTTACTCATTTTGATTTACTCTCACATTTGGCACAAACCGGTACCATCTTACAAAAGTTTTTCAAAAAAAAGAAATTGGTCGCTTTGGAGGTCACCCACATTGAGAATTTCTTGCCCAATTGAGCCTAGAGGCTCTGCTTTGTTGTTATTTGAAGCAATATAAAAACCTATTTAAAAAATAAGACCTTCAATTTGATTCTCCTATATTTGGCTTAATTACATTCTTAGAAATTCACAAAATCAATTTCATGCATTCTGGGAACTACCCAAATTAACCATTCTTGTAAAATTAAAGGTTACATGCACTTTTCTGTTCGAATCCCAGAGACATATGAATTCCTCATTTAGAATCTGACTTTGCACCACTTCTCACCTCTGGATAAGCTTTATAATGAGTATCTTCATGCTTCATTTTGATCTCATATATGAAAGTTACGTCCTCCCAAAAATGTTGATTTTTCCCAATTCTGCTCTTTTTCTGTAGGTGCATTTAACTCAAGATGCCAATTTCAAACACCTGCAAAATGGTAATCTATGGAGATATAGAACAATTTATTTATTTTCCCAGATAATACATATGATCAATATTACTCAGCAATTTTCAGATCTTTGATATGATGCTCTAACCACCTTTTATAAAATTATGTAATTGACTACTTTAGGATTTTTTCCACCCTCTCCATACTTTACAGTTCTTTAACACCCCCTCATGATCCACGATTTGCCCAATTTTATATTGTTCTATAGCTGCACTTAAACTAGGGGACCAAATTTGTAGATTTATATAAAAAATAATAATGGGGGGTCAAGGGGGCTTGCCCCCTTGCAGCTTCCCTGCGTTGTTGTAGGGTGAGTCGAGGGAAACACCCTCATTTTTTTTTGTACATTATTGAATTCCACAATTTGATGCATAATTTTAATTCCATTTTATGATTCTCAACATCTGAAAATCGAGGGTCAAAACCATTGCTCTTTTCCTCAATGCCCTTTATGGGAATGGGTTAATTGTATTCCATTGCCAAAAGTGGTAATGGCTCACCAAGAAAGTAGTTTTGGAATGGTTGTTGTTGGAGTTGTTGCTATTTAAGATTGAACACATGGATAGGCGGTATTAGCCCAATGGCTTTCCCACTCTCCATTATCCAATGTGCAAGTTGAAGATGCATTATGAATCATAATTGTCGATCACGATTTCATTTCCCCGCAGGTGTGCACCAACGACCACTGCGGACCTATCCCTATGGGCCTATTCCTTGGAGCACCTTTTGTGCCCCCGCGAATGTGCACCGATGACTACCGACAGAAGATCGACAATTGACCCCTGTCGACCGATGACCAACAACCACCGACTTACTAATGCCAATCGATAATCAACGACCACCGTCCACCGTAGACTTATAGTTCACCGCGCTTGTGGAATTCGCTCTACGGCCTCCACGACCCACTCTTCTTGATTGCACCTTGCGGATGAAATTTGACTCACCCATGGGACTCAACTATTTCCACGTACGTCTTCTCCACTGGGCCTACAGAACTTTCCCTACATACTCTTATTTTCCGCACCCGCGAGCCTTTCCCCGTGGACTCCTCTCTGCAACTCCCATAGACCTTGATCCACCACGCTCGTGGACCTTTCCCTATGGCTCCCTACAACTTCTCTTTGAGGTACCCCCACAGATGCGTGTCAACGACCAACGACCGATACCGACTGACGACCGTCACAGATCTATACTCCGTTACACCTGCAAATTGTGGACGTCGTCCACCCACATGTCCTTCTAGCGTGGTTGGTCCACTTCATACCCCTCTTTCCCACATGGCATGGGTGGGGTCCACTTCACCATTTTCTCAAATCTTCATATTTTTATAAATAAGGAAAATTTTAATTTTCCTCCATGCTACGATATATCTATGTTGCGTAACAAAGAGGAAATTTGTCGTTGCTAACTCTTTGAGTTCTGAAGTTTTCCCAAATTTCCTTAACCACTCTTCTACTGCTGATGGGAGAATCATGGGTTCCATTCCCTAGCTCCATTGAAACACTAGTCATCAATTTAAATCCATGAATTTTACAATTTTTTTTATCAAAGCTTCTTGTGCAACTTTGGTGTTTTGCCTATGAGTGTGGATTTTGGCCCAAACAACCCCAGTGCTGCAACCATTCGCTCTGATACCACACCATCACGTCCCCACCCATCATTCGACTAATGGAGGGGACATGAACGATCCGAGGATTCTAAATTTTGGTCCCATGGCCATATTACGAAATTCATAAACATTTAAATGCGTGTGCATATGCATATTAAAAATACAACGAAATATAAATCACACCACACAAACACATGGCATGCATATACCAGCATACTCATCACAAGCATAATAATAATAATAATAATCCATGCACATTTCAACACAATAGTAAATTAACAGGTAAACACTTATCTTTTAATTGAAGTTGTCCAATCAACTGGCAATGGAAGAACAACGTTACACCCAACCATAGGCACTATGTCCAGAACTTTATTTCTCTGCTGAGAGGACATCCCCGAGTTGGGCTATGTATCCACTAAGGAGGAACTACACAGGCTCACTCACAGCCATATAAACATACTCTCATGCTAAGACAACACACAACTAGGTTGATCAAGCATACATAGAGACAATGAAGGTGAATGCTAAGCCAGTGAGCTCAACCACAGAGCTACATGCATCTCAATTGGCTTCAGCCAGCCTTGGCACCCACATTACCTACCATACCCAACACAAGGAAGGTCCCCTTCTCTGCTACACAGTCCCTCAGGCACCCCTTCCCTCTAGTGCTATTCAGGGTGGGCATAGAAAGGTCCAAGCTGCTAAACCTTTAGAGATCTTTGCCTTCACTGGGTTTATCAAGAAATTCCATCCTCTGATCTCTCTCTGACTTCAATTGTCCCTTGGATCCTCTACTTTTTGGCCACAATAATTTGCAGCCACAAAATTCAATTTTCAGGATTCCAAATTTGGCTTCTTCCACAAATTTTCAGGCTTTTGACACTCTCAAATTCGCCCCAGGGTTTGGGTCTATAGATCCCCCCACTAGATTTCACACCCCACACGAATTTCTGCGTGTTTTTAATGCTCTAAAACATGCCTTTTTCTCATGTTACAATTCTGTTGTTTCTCATGCTAGGAATGCATAGCTTGCTAAGAACTAGAGTTTGGATGCAAAAAAATGGAACATAAATGAAGGGAAACAAATTTCCATGAGATAAATTGACTTATGGGTCAAGTAAACTAAGCCCATAACCCGTCATATGAATTTCTGGGTTGTGCCCATGCTCCATTAAATTCATGAGCTGATTTCCCAACTGCCTTCTTAAAACATAAATAAATATTAGCAAGGAAGTCCACTGGGGTAGTTGCTTACCATTTATGGCACAGGGGTTCTCAATATGACACTTGGAAACAAAGGATTTGATCCCGCACACCCCTCACCTCTCCCCAGTGGATAAACACAACCCCCTCATTTTTAGTTGCCTCCATAACCGACTTCTGGACTTTTATTTTCATTGTAAATATTACATTGCGTTTACAATTTCCCATGGCTTACTAGCACATGGTTCACAAAATATAAAATACATGCCTTTATAATTTTAGGCATTCACTAGCGAGGCCTTGGCCTTGAGCTCCACACTAGCAATCATACATCACATATCTACAATATTTACATATCAAGCCACTAAGATATAGGGGTCAAAATGAGGTTATTACACATAACCACATAGAAATATCCATCCGACATGACAAAGAGATTGTTAATGTTGTCAAAGACTTGGATGTTTGCATCCATATATACCATTTTGTTGTACTCCTCAAACTGTCGACCACCCAAAACAAGATTCTTAATAACTATATGTACTTATTTAGGAAATATAATATCATTAAAAATTTATGCATGTACCAAGAATTGTAGGAAATGAAATAACTGATTAGTTGTAGAAAATGAAATAACTGATCAAAATACCTCTTTTTTTTCCGGCAGAAAAAAGCATACCATTGTTATTCATATTGAATCAAATAGTACAATAAAGTCCTTGTCTACAAAAGACCAATCAAAACTGTATCATGTCTGTCTTAGAAACATAGCTGCAATAGCCACTGAAACACTAAAGAAAATACATAGAAAGTGATCATTCAAAAGATTGATCTTATGACCAACATTCAGTCCTATGACTGCCAAATCTACGTCTAGAACCAAAAAGAAATACTCATCCTAAATAAATAGGATTACTCAAAGATCCACAAAGATCCCATATCACAAACATAAGAATCTTGATGTTCTTCCCAAATTAAGAAGCTTTCCTCACCATCCAAAAGCCTGTTTGGAGAGCTTGTCTGCTAGGAAGTGTGTTGTCAATAAATTCTTATGTTGTCTATTCTCTCTACTATATCAAAATACCTCCTAAATACAGATTTGGAGTAGTTGAGGACATAGTAGGGCATTGAAAAATGCACTTCATTGTATGGGGGATCAATCGATTGGATCTAGTGAACAATACAACCCTATCTGCGCAATTGTAGCCACTTTTTCTACAATACGTTAATAAGACTTGCTTATGAAAAAAGTGTATAGAAAGGTTGATCCACCATTTTTCCACCTACATCGCTTGTTGTTAAAGGGAGAAAGGGAAGCATGGATTGCATAGCCACATATCAATGACCAACTAAGGAAAGAACATCTATCTAGAGAAGGTCCATCTGCTGAAAGATAGATGGTTATGAAGTATAGGAGAATGGGCGATTATGATTGTTTCAACCGTCATCTACTCATGAGCTTTAAAAAAAAACACTTGTTGTACAAAGGTTGATCCGCCTTTTCCTCACCTACATCACCTAAATATTTGTTGTTAAAGGGATAAGGGAAGGAGAGATTGCATAACCATGTATTAACGACCATCTAAGGAAAGAACATCTATCCAGAGAAGGTCCATTTGCAAATAGATGGATGGCTATGAAGTATAGAAGAATGGACAGTTCTGATTGTTTGAACCATCGTCTGCTCATGAACTTTTGAAAAAAAAAATGTTTGTTGGCATAATTAATCTTCTATTTGTGTAACATTTGCCATATTATTTTTTTTATATGATCAACTTTGTAGCTTGTTGGAATCGTTTTGATGACTATAAAAACAACTCCCCTTTGAAGTTATTCTAAATATTTTCGACCCATTTGATTGTCATTCAACCATATGTTAAATTCTCTTGTAATATTTTTTTTTGACAAATATTTTTATTCTAATATGAGAAGCTTTCCCTTCCCCAATTTGGTATAATAAATGTGGGTAGCCAACTTACAACATTCAAATCCAAGTCCGTTAATGGAGAGGCCACGAGGAGGGTATTTATTCTGCTATAAGTCATTAAGACATGCACCTAGTACCCACCACTTTTTTAAGCATAGGTGCACGAGAAGTATGTGTGTAAAAAACAAGTGTCACTTGAGAGACTTGAAACTTGTTGGGGGGCTTTAGAAACACTTTCTCTTTCACCGACCTAAGAAGCCACCATTAACTCTTATTATAATTTGATCTCTAAATGTACTTTGTTTCTACACATTTTAATTGCATATACATTCATTTGCGCCTCTTCCTTTGATTGAGAGGGAATGGTTATTACATCAAGATACACATTCTATGATGGAGTATAGGGAATCATGTCGCACTTCTGTCCGTAACACTAACGTGACATATGTTGGCCAAAAAATATTATTTTAAAATAAATAAAAAATAATAACACTAAATAGATAAGGTTGACATATTATAATCAATAAAATATTATAAATATGATACATATATAAATATATATAATAAGTGTAATCCATATTAAAGGTAGAGTTATCAAGTGTTGAGAAGGATCAAATTCTTTCATGTCTAAACCTTTTGAAGAGTGCAAAAACTTGAGGAAAAAATCACACTTTAAGTGTTTGATCCCTCTCGACACTTGATAATCCAAGATTAAGATGAATTAAATTGGTTTAAATCAATTAATGACTTTAAGCACACAACCCATTAATAATTAAATAGAACATCAACGGTATTTTTTTTTGAAAAAAGAAAATGGTATTTTTCATTGATAAAAAGAAGCAAAAATACATCTACATATACTTCATATATTTCAAGAACCTCTCTCGGAGTGATCTTTTATAAAAAAATACCAATAAGGCTTACACAACTAAAAAGCTTGATAATATGCCCTTAAAACTTCAAAAATACCATTGCATATATAAAAACCTCTATCTAAAAATGCCTCTACACATATAAAGACTAGAGTTTATCACAAAATTCCTTATCAAAGTCTTAATATCTCTTTACATTCTTTCAAAAACAAAGAACCAAAGATTCAATGATCTTTCATAAAAAAATATCAATATGGCTGCGCCACAACTAAAAGACTTGATAACATGCCCTTAAAAATTCAAAAATATCATTGTATATATAAAAACCTCTATCTGAAAATGTCTCCACACATATAAAGACGAGTGTTTATCACAAAATTCCTCATCAAAGTTTTAATATCTCTTTAGATTCTTTCAAAGAAATAAAGAGCTAAAAGAATAACTAAAGCATCTCTAAAAGCTAGCAAAAGATTAATCCAAATTTGATTACAACATAGATGCAAGTAAATGAACAATACACTAAGCATCTTTTGATTTTATAACTTACCATGAATTTGATTCTAGATAAAGACCTTTCTTGAAAAGAACATCAACGTACCCATTACATTCTTTGTACACATAGGTAAAAGTAATTGAAATAGAAAGATGGATTATATTTCATCATTTTTTATTATACCACATGCATATGTTTATACATCACATGCATATGTTTATACTTTTTTTTTTAAATGGTGGTTCACTATTTGTTAGAGGGCCCGGGAGAGATGCCAACACCTGCTATTCCAGGTAGAGAATCAATGTATGACCATAATACAATCATTACAATAGGAGCTTAACAAGAACATCATGTCACTTACAAGAATTGAACTTGGGTGGGGAGGACAACGATCATTCCTCCCCAACCACTCAAGCTACAACCAATGAACATAACATATATTTATACCTTGTTGTCATGAGTTAGCAAAAGATTAATTCAAATCTGATTACAACATAAATGTAAATAAATGAACAATATACTAAACATATTTTGATTTCAGAACCTACCATGAATTTGATTCTAGGTAAAGACCTTTCTTGAAAAGAACATCAATGTCCCCATTACATTCTTTGTACACATAGGTAAAAGTAATTGAAATAGAAAGATGAATATTTTCATCACTTTTTTATTATACCACAAATATATGTTTATACGTTGTTGTCATGTATTTATTTTGGATGAGGATAAACATAGTTTGGGTAAATTGTCACATCAATTTGACTTGTAGAGAATTTAACCAATTGAATGTACTATGGATCGTGACAAAGAATCGTCATCTTGTACTCCATCATATATCATAACATCGACATTTCACATAAATTATATAATGGCCACTAAGAATAGAATCAATTAAAAAAAACAACACATACAAACAAATAAGACATCATAAAACAACATATATACAAATGGACATCATATGCCTTATACGATGATGTACTCCTACAAACGATACTCATCATTTCCTTTTGGTTTCAATATGGAATCAAGGACTTTGTGCAATCGCTGATGGGATTCGGTCACAATATTCTATTCAAACTTTAGAGTGAAAGTGAAGTCCGAGTATTCTCAAATTCTTGCTGGATAGAGAAAGAGGGAGTACACCACACAAGAAAACTTGATACCCGGATTTAAAAATCTCATAAAACCTCCCCTAATGTTTGTTGAGTCCCATCACCTTTATGCTACAGAATTAGAAGGGGCTCTGCTTGTGTTGGTGGGATTTGTTTGGCAGAGATTCGGTGGGTGCATGTATCCATATTCTATTCTCTTCTCTTTCCCTTCCACCTGCTATTTTAGAGGCCAAAGAATGCTAGAGGACTGTGCCTCTCACTCAAGTATTGCGCTTGGATTTGCATTTGCATTTGGCCTTTGCTAACAAACATCTCGGCATCTTCTTATTAGCCGGTTTTATCAAATGAAGATGGGTTCAGGAGGTTCCAGTGTTGTGGGTGAGTATGATTTTTCTTCCTGGTGTCCTTTAGGGGCTTCAGTCCTTGTTTTTGTTTTTATAATAGGTAAAGGGTGGTCAGTAATGGCGTCTAATGTTGCGCAGTGCAAGGAATTTTCGGTTACTGGAAGAGCTTGAGGGGAGAGAAAGGAATAGGCGATGGAAGAGTGTCAGCTATGAATGGACGATAGCGATGATATATACATGCGGTCATGGACTGGTACCATCATTGGTCCTCACAATGTGTGTTTTTCTGATCCTTTTTCTCATATACCCCATAGACCTAGTTTTATATATAAATTGCCTGTCATTGGGCTGTACTCCTGCTTGCACTGATTGGGGTTGTTGTTTGTTTTTTTTCTGTAGTCGGTGCATGATGGGCGAATTTACCAGTTAAAGCTATTCTGTGACAAGGATTATCCCGAGAAGCCTCCCACTGTAGGATTTTGTTCTCGGGTCAACATGACTTGTGTTAATCAGGAGACTGGACGGGTAATATTGGATTTCTCCTCTGTTTTTCTGTTTTTTTTTCAATCCTTTATTTGGTATAAAATGTTTCCTATTATGCACAATTACGATCGGGCAACCTCATCTACCCACTATTCAGCCTCTGGGGACGAAGGTGTGCATTTGTTGCATTTGTGTACAAATGGACGCATTCACTAATGAGTAGACATAGAAACCCTCAGTCCTGATGGTGTGCGTTTTTACCCACCTTCACCCACACCCACGGGAGTACACATGCACACCTTCATCTGTGTATTTGGCGGCCACAATCTGCCCACTTAACAGACGTTGAGCACAAACTACTGAACACAATTACTTTCATTTTTTTAAAGTGCTGTAACAGGGGTATTACTCTTTAATGAAATCCCTGGCGCTCCCTACTAACTTGCTGGTTGATTGGTTGCAGGGTGAGTATCTTTACTTGGTTGGCCTTCCCCTCTATAAAAGAGTTCTTAACTGTTGGCAGTACTCCATGTCACTCCTTTCACATGCTTTCCTATATGCCCAATATAAAAAAGGTCAGATATGCCTAACAACTCCGTGTGTTGGAATTTTTTCTATGACATAAAAACTCTCTTCCAACATGCACCTGACCTGACTGCATATTCATGTCTACTGGGGAATTGAACCTTGGTGGCTGATTTGGCATGCCATCATGCCTCCAAAATTTAAATAACATTCGAGAAATTGTTAGGTTTATATACATGACACACCCTTTATAATCCAGTGGTTGGGTTTATATACATGACACACCCTTTATCCAGTGATTAAAATCAATTTTTAAAATGCTCATCCCTCTGCGTCAGATGCCTCTGTTCCCTGTGCTCTAGTGTGCAATTGACCACTTTCTCTATTTGTAGGTCCTTCCTCCATTTCCATATACCAAGGGGATGCAATGCGGAAGAAATAGCACGGGAAAGGAAAGTGGTGAATTGAAGCATCACTCATGAATATGAACGGAAGCAAGCATTAAATTGGCCTTAGAGTTGAGGAGGCTTGCTAGATTATCTACACTGCCGATCATAGAGGGGGAATGTCGCCTAAAGATTTGTACTCACGTGGGTTACTGGGTTGAAAGGGGTGCCAAATTGATGATGATCGAATGATAAGTAAATGCTCATAATGCATCTCGTTCTATGGGTTGGCTTATGTGGGGTCATTAAGTCATAGAGCCTAGGCACTTTCACAAGAGATGGCCTTGTTTACTAACCATTCAGTGAGTTGGTTAGCCGATGTTCTTACATGGGCGAACTTGTAGTCCTCAAAGTTTTGGTTCAGTTCATTTAGATGATCTGTAGTCAATTTTGAATCTTCTTCAAAGATAATTCCTTTGAGCCCCCATTTCAAAGATTATTAATGCCTTGGATCAATTCTGTCATTTCTGCTTCCATTTGGTTTCCATGAGGTGTTTTTGTTCAGTCTATTTAGATGATCTATAGTTAATTTGGAATCTTCTTCAAATATAATCCTTTTGAGCCCCCATTTCAAAGATTCATTAATGCCTTGGATCAGTGCTGCCATTTCTGCTTGATTATTTGTTTTGACACCATGAAACTCAGAATTGCTTCCTATAATACCACTTCTAGGCTTCCTGAAAGCACCATCTGCACCTTGCCTGGCCTGAATTACCTATTGAAGCTCCATAGAAGTTATACTTAATCCACTTGATTGGAGGTGGGATCCATAGTTGATGGCAAGACTTTTCTTATAGTTATAATTATAACTATATAAATTATTAAATCCATCCTTTCTTTTTAGTAAGGGATGGTTTATCATTATATGATTATTATTACCAACAGTCTGCTTTTGCAAACTCAGCAGCCTGCAAAGGCTCTATTGCTGTTAAATGATCAGAATTACATTCAATTAAGTTTTTACAACAATAGGTTATCTGTCAAAATTACTCAGGACTTTTACTTGGATCCGAGATTCCGACCATGCGATCGAAAGTGAGGGGAACTTTCCTGGATCGGAACCTTGGTCGATAGTGGAACAAACCATCATCCTCACCAATGGACCAACACACCATTAGCTTCAAAATATTTCACATCTACCAATGCAAGCAAGCAAGCATTTATGTAAGAATACATCATCTAGGCATGCAAGAAAACTACACATGGGAAGGGGTTGTTGAAGATTGATATAGTTTTCTACTATAAAAGGATGTTTCTTCTTTTGCAAATTCAACTGCCCATGAAGGCTCTATTGTCATGGAAGGGTCGAACTTACAGTTGTTTACGCTGTTATGATTGGGGGGTTATCAATTTTTTTAAAAATCGTTTAGTCGTCAGGACTTGTATCTGGCTTCTGAGAGCGATGTACATCCCCTAGATCAACCTTGGCCAATGGCAGAACAAGCTATCATCCTCACCAATGACCCAATACCTTATTGGCTTCCATCCAAAATTCAAATATAGTCGATAAAATATTTCACATCTACTAACGGAAACAGGCATTTGTGTAAGCTTAAAATATAGTTAATAAAATATTTCACATCTACTAATGGAAACAAGCATTTACGTAAGCATACAAGCATTTGGGAAAGCCTAAAAGAAACGCACTATAGGAAGGGTTGCCGAAGATTGATATATATTTTTTTTCCAAGAAACAAAAGTTTATTTGATATTTCTAGATGAAATCAAAATATAGATTTTGATGTGTCATTCCAACAATCCAGAGGACTATGTTACTCTGCCATTTGCAAAAAAAAAGAGGAGCTATCAAGAGCTTCCTTCAGTCTACAATCTTTAAATGTCCAAGACTCTAAGGACAGTGTTCCATCAAACCTGGCTTTATAGCCAATTAAAGAAACTAAATTACTGTTTATAAATACAGCTTCTAGGTATCTGCTTCAAAATTCTGACCAGTCTCTTTGTAACTATAGATCTTTTAGAAAATGAATGAGCTCTCGCTTGTGAGAGAACCCCTTTCATTTGTCTCAACTATAACCAGTGAACCTTATTGTAGGAGTAATGCTTCCTTTTATAGTTTATCTGCAGTTCCATTAAGTTCTCTGTAAACATGATTGAATGTTATACATTCGAATTCGAAATAGCTTCTTTTCGATTGACCTTCTCCATGACTGGAAATAACAGAAAATTCTCCATATGTATCTTTCCAGTTGCGCAGTCAATAACAATTTTACCATCACCAAATACCTGTAAGTTTGCCAATCCTCTGTCAGCTGCCAGCTTTAGCAGAATCAACGCACGGCACACATTTCTGATTAATTGTTGATTCCTTGACCCATTGCTGCTTTAAAGGCCATGGATTTATTTTTTGACAGAAATAAGATACCACCTGAACCACAATCACCTGAGGGGCTTTGACAAGCTCTGTTGAAGAATCCCCAGGACTTGGAAAAAACAATATCAAGCTATTTTATTGTTCTCCTAGTCTTTACCTTCATTGGAACATGAATACCATCATATGCACATCTTATCTAGACACAAACCTGAATGGGAATGATATCTTTATCTTGAAAAGTCATTTCATTTCTAGCAAGCCATATTGTCTAGGCCACTGTGCAGGGAAGTCCTCTGTGCTTTATGACTTTTTTATTCTCACACCATCTCTTGAAACATTTTAAGGTAGATTCTACTTCCCACCTCACATCTTCATTGGTTAGCTTCAAAGCTTCTTTCCAAACTTCACTTGAAAATGGTCAACCGATTCTTCATTGATTTTACATAGAATGCACCTGCTTGGTCTCTCCCAAGATCTGTTTTTGCTTGGTCTCTGCTAGTTCTCCTTGGATACCAAGCTGTACATCTGATTTCCAACCTTGACTCGATAGTGAATTAGCTTCTGGTTTGGCTGCATCACCTAGACTGAATATCTCCTTGTTGTGAAGGATATTGATTAGAAGACATGATAACCTGAAGTTTTCTGAGCACCTCAGCCAGGGATCTCCACCTATTTTTACTTTGTTTCCTCCTCCATTTTTACGGACTAGCCATTTCCGTATTAGAGGGAATGTCCTTACCATTGCTTTCCAGACTATTGATGCCCCTCCATGGCCTTTTACTCTCTTTTTAATCTACTCATCAATTGATCTTGGATTATGTATTTTGCCATCATTATTTTGCCCCATAGTCCTTCATTGCACAAAAATCTCCACAAACTTTTTATCTGCTAAAACCATTCCAAACAGATATATGTTCTTAAGCCCCCATCCACCGTCTTCTTTTTGTGTGGCCGACTTCTTTCATTTCACCAAAGGGATACACTCTTCCTCTCTTTTGCCTGTCCAGAGGAAGATAAAAAGCTTATTTTCTTATTTTTTCCAAGATGCCCTTGGGAATATGGGCTATTGAAAGCCACTGTACTGGTATCCCTTCTAGTACTGATTTCACTCGTGTTAGTCTTTCCCATCTAGACAACCATATGTAACACCCAAACTCTCTTCTCTAGTTTTTCATACAACCATAGCCAGTCTCTAAACCTGTAGTCATTGGGCGTTAGTTTGAACTTTGAAGCAAACATATTGAACCCCATTATCAAAGGGTACATAATTGAAGGGGTGAATCAACTTACATTGCCTTTCCCCTTCTTCTAGACCATTGACCATTGAATAGAATAGAATACTTGTCATTGTTCATCTCTATCCCCATTGTTTTGCTGTACAGGTCTAGTATCTCCATCAACTTTTTTGCTTCTCTTTTGGTCCCATCTCCAAAAGGATTAAAATTATCCACAAATAACATGTGAGACAATGATACGCAATTCCCCAAACTTATACCTTTGATTGAACCCTTTCTTTTGTATGCTATTATCACTCTGCTTGGGCCTTTTGCCATCAGGTGAAATAAATGGGGGGCATTAGACAGCCTTGTTTTAGGCCTCTCGTGGCATCAAAAAAATTTCAAGGTCGATCCATTCATCAGCACAACAAATGAGGCTGAAGATAGGCACCCCAAGCTTTAGTTCACAACTTGAATGCTCAATCCTATGTGGATTAAGATTATCCTAAAGTACATCCAATTAATTTTGTCAAAAGCTTTAGCTAGATCAAGGTTTATTACCATAGCTGGTACTTTTTTATCATTTTGATTGAGTGCATTCCTTTTTGGGTTGAACCTATGCCTTTGAGGAACCCAAATTGTTCATCTGAGATTACTTTTGAGATAATTCTTTGGAGCCTGTTTGCTATGATTTACATTTTTGTTATAATTTTGTAAATAGAATTACATAGTGAGATAGGCCTATAGTCATCCAATGCTTCATGTTCATTCCTCTTGGGGTTTAATGCTTTGAATGTGGCGTTCAAGGCCCCAAAGACTTTCCCTGCCCTTTTGATTTCTTCAATTACCTTCAATTAACAATCCATAAAAGCCCAATTAGAATACTGCTGTTCACCCATCCGGGCCTGGACTTTTAGATCTCTTGAAAGATTGAAGAGCTGATTTCAATTCTTGCTTTGTTACTTAAGCATTCAGGCTCTCATTTTGCTGTTAGTGTTCATTTATTAATCTGGTGAAGTATAAGGCCATCTTGAGAATCTTGCATATGTTGCGTCCTAGGGGTCTTGGAACAAAGTTTTGAAATAATTGTCACTTACTTCTTCTATCTCCTGAAATGTTCTGGTCTTAGAACCATCATTTCCATGATATGCCGGATTGTGTTGTTATTCTTCTTGTGTTTGGATAATTTAGGAAGAATTTTGTATTACGTCTTCTTCTGCCAACTATATGGCTCTGCATGCTGCTTCTTCCTGTTCCAGAATCTTTCTCTTTGTTTCTTCCAGTTTCTTCAGATCAAATTTTTCCTTTTCTGTAAATATACTGTCTTTGTTCAAACTTCAAATTTCATTCCATATATTTATTTGAATTGATCTTCTGTTTTTGTCAGCACTTTTTACAATTAATAAAATTTTTTCCATTTTCAATTTAATGCCTTCAATAAACATAAACGCAATTCATATGACTCCAATTTCTGGATCAAATGTGATAGAGTAGATTAGTCAAGAATTGTAATTGTAAGTATAGTCCAACCATTTATGAGTTTAGATATTGCTGATTGGGTTTAAGTTCAGCATTACAACATCAAGAAGCATTAACGAGGAGAATTTTTTTGAGCTAGCAGGTACCAACAATTTTATTTCAATTCATGCAATTTTATTTGGCTATTTTTATTTAGTTACACGTAGTATAGAATTTATATGAAAATTTTAATAGTAGTTTTTCTTTTATAGTGTACCTTGTCTTACTTTTCTATTTATATTTATATTGAAAATGTGTTTTTGATTTATTTATTCTATTACTTTGGACCATTGAAAACAATCCTCAATATCTCATTTAAAAAATCACGATCTATAATTTTTTGTGAAAGTAAAATTGACGGGCTATTAATTTATATGAATGTAAATTGATGGGCAATAAAAATATTGTAATGTCATGGATTTTTTGTTTGATGGGCAAGGGTGAATGCCAAATTTCAGCACTGCTCCTGATCTCCCTTCAGAGTACAGAGATCTAATTGACCAATTTTTTAGGATGGGTGATAAAATAGCCTCTACTTTCTTTCCCCTACTCATGATTTGCTGTAATAGAATGACATCAGGTTTGAATTTGGCAAATCATATTTTGAGGGCTAGTTTTTTTGTGGGTGACCTTACCCCTCTCACATTCAAGAACAGAATAATCATGGTTTTAACATCCCCAAGGATTTTCTTGCTTGAAGGCCTTTCATGATTGTCAACTATTTTCCTTCTTGAACCTCCTTAATGACTTTTTTGTGCTTAGGAGAGATGATTTTTAGCCTACTGTAGGAGTTATTTCATTGTCCTGACTCCTTAGTCAAGCCTCCTTCAATCCTTTCTTTGTTCTTTTGAGAGTTATTTCTTTTGGATCTAAGGTTATATCTATGCCCATATACCCCATCGTCTTCCAAGGAGTAGCACTGTTGGAGATTGGATCTATTGAATTTGATAGGGAGGCAACTGTGTAAATCTAGGGTAGGAATTCTATTAGGACCATAGGTTCCATATTTTTATGAGTTTCTTTTTGGATTACTAATCCTTCTTCCTGACTTGGAGAACTGTTGAAGATTGGATCTATTCTTTCATTTGAATTGATTGAGGCAAAAAGGGATCTAGACACCGAGTTAGAAACAATATTGCTCATTCCTTTTATCGTTGCCTTGATTTCTAGCACTAGTGCAACCCTTTCCTGCTTCTTATAAGCCTCCATACAGATTCCTTCTTTGCCTGACTGCTTAGGAATCCTTGCGTCTATTACTTGGATAGAATGCGGATCCATCTCTTTTCATGATTTCCCTAAGTTCTCTTTTGTTTCACAAGGGGCTCTTTCTACCTTGAGAGAATTAGGGATGAACTTTAACATCTTTTTTTTCTCTCCAGATTTGTTTCGTTTGTGGGTATGAAAAGTGCTTCTAGACATGGCCTATTTCATGGCACCATGAGCACCTGAAGGGAATATTCCAGGAATATAAAACTTGCACAAAATACCATTTCCCCCACCTTATTTCCAATTCCTCTAGTAATCCCTATCTTAGGTCCATTTCAACCAAAAAATTTATTACTCTTCTATTGATTTTTGATTGGAACCCTTCTTCCAGACTTATCCAACTCTATTATTTTCAGGATTTGCTCACTCCACATTTCCATTGGCAGGCTTCAGAGGTTGACCTAAACAAGCTGTGAGTACGTTGGCCTTTTCTTAGGGTTGAACCTTGGTTTCCACCTCTGAATATCTAGAAGCAAAGGATCCCACAACCATTTCCTGTTTAATAGCTTTTCTACATCTAATTCTGATCGGAGTCGAAAGCGAGGCAACCCCTAATGAGTGTCTGGTATTTTGGGATGTAGTCCAAAGGTTCTAGCCAATTTTTCTCCATCCACCACTTTAGCCCATCATTGGAAACAAATTTTCCCATGGGGCAAGTGGCAACTAGTAATGGCATAGCTAACTGGGGCCATGATGGCTTCCAACCTCATATCTTCTCCCACAACTAGGCTAACCCTCTCCTTTGCATTTTCTCACACACTTCCTTTTGTGGATACTCTTCCCTTGATAGGTTTTTGGATGGGATCCTTTGCACAATTAGCTCCTGGGATTTCTCCAACCGGTTCTTCCTGTTATCGATATATCTTACACTTAAGCTAGAAAGTCTAAAAGTGGTGCAAGACATTGGGCAACCCAAGAGGGGAGCTAATGTGACCACACTAACCTCTTCTTTCTTTAGGACGACTCTCCTTCAACACAAAGGGGGTGCCCCTAACATAGGATTGCTAAAGCTAGGCAATGGAGGCACAAGGTAAAGTGGAGAGTTAGCTCTAGCAAAACATAGTTGTTATAGTATAGGAAATCTAAGAGTGATAGAAGGACCTAGACTAGTGCCTACCAAGATTGGGCAAATGGACTCATCGATAGAGTCAAGAGGGCTGAAAATGTATGAATGGGGGATGGTGAAAAGTGTTGTTACAACATATAACTTTCACCTATGAATGATAAATAATATTTGTGGGAAACAAGAGTTATATGGGTCCTTTAGGGGGTACTACAGTTATGCACATGACAAGAAAACAAGGTGTGATTTTCTTCAATGATTTAGGTACACATGCAACCCTTTACTGAAGTGATATGACACAATGCTCTAAATATGGAAACAACAAAGAAGAACCAATTGATTACCTTGTTAAATCCTCCTTCCTTAACAGCTAGGCAGCCTACTTAAGGTCCTTACTTGCAGCAGAGTTATTTATCAATACACATTCATCAATATGGAAGAAACATGACGCCACACTTTGAAATGAAACCCTTAACTTTCCATTAGCCTTTACAAGATATTCAACGAGGCTCAAGAGAGGAGCTCTTACAAATCCAACCATAAAAAATAAATGGAGAGGGCTAGTCTTTTAGGCTTCTAGCTTCATCTCCTCTTACATTAAAATATCATTTGTTTTCCTAGATCCACTATTCACTCACCCACTTCTCTCAAAATAGTGTAGAGTGGTTAAGATACACTTTTCCTCCAAAGAAAACAATAAATTAAGTATCTGATGCAACAAGTCCAGCAGTGATAAAATAATAAGGCAGTTATGTAGCTCCAACATGTGGCCTCCAAACTCCTCCAAAGAGGGGGACGGCCCACTTAATAACCAAATAAGGTGACCACGCCTCATCAAATGCAATAAACCCACCTCAAGTAGCACGCTTGACCTCCATAAATGATATGTCCCATCAACAAGCATGGATAGGTGTGTAAGGTGGTTTCTAAGGGTGGGATGCTTTGCTTTATCAATGAGTCAAAGGATTTGATAGAGACTCAAAGCAACCCAAAGATAGTATAGTCTTCAAAGGCATTTTCTCCCAAGGTGTCAACAACCTCATAGGAACATGTGCTAAAACTGTTACAACTACCTTTTCATACCAATGAATACTCAAATCATGTGCAAGGTGCAATTCCATGTGAATACAAACCTAAACCAACCACAAGCTCCATGGACTGAGGAAAGGTGTGTAATGATGAACAATATAATAATCCTCAAAGCTATGGCGCTCCACTCAATCCAATTTAATAAATTCCTCACAATGTGTATTTAGAACTGTTCATTCCTTAATTAAACAACGGTTGGCCCCTGGACACTAATGAACTTAGGCCGGTCACATTCCCAAATCTGCTTTTATTCAAGTTGGCCCCAGAGCATTCAACTTGGATCTGAGCCAAAATTCCTCTCCATAATTATGCTGATTTCAGGGTATTCCACAATCACCAGCTTGGGGACATTTAATTCGAGACCAAACACTTCAGGCAGCCTTCAATGGTATTATAACAGTACTGTAGATAGATGTGATAATGCTTATGATTTTGAACACTGGATTGATAATATCTATGCCTCTGGGGGTACACTTGCTGGTAGATCATCTGGAAACTTTGTCACATCCTGTGAAGCAAAGGTAGTTGGATGAAAATGCAATTGCCTGATGGACCACCACATATTTTTACATTCCCATTTTACATGTTCCAATTATCAGGCCTACATGCTGCCCTACTCAGTTATTTCTGCTGATAAACCATTCCTGTCTAGGGTTGTGATCTTGGCAGCAATGAATCCATCCTCAATTTCGCTGTTATGCTGAAAACCATTATGAAGAACAGAATTGTATTGCTGGATTTCTTTCATGGCCAGCCTTTGTTTTAAGCTTTCAGACTGGATTACTTTATGGAAACGAACAAACCTGAAGATGACATTACCATGCCTTCGAAAACTCTCAAAATGCTAATGTATTTTTGGGGGTAACACTAGCCATGATAGCACGTCATGCTCTAGACTAGCATTTCCTTCCATTTCCATTAACTTGCAGATTTCATTTGTTTCTCGTGCTGTGGTAATGGTCAAGCAATGTCAATGGGATGGATTTGGCTCCTTGATCTACCGTGCCAGGATCCCAGGCATGGTGGCATTCATTGACCTCAAAAAGTCCCTGTACCAACCAGTGTTTTGAGTTTTCATACTCGGTCAGCTTGGACTGAAGACCGTATTGACTTGGCCCTTGAACCAGTTTGGTACTGAACCAGCCGAGTCAATGTCTGACTTGGCCAGTTCGGTACCAAACTGGTCAACTCGGTCGAGTCTGTTAGCAGTTTTCAGAATTCCAGTTAACTGAACTGCACCGAATTGAATACAAGTTCACTAAATCATCAAAAGGCACCAAATGTCACCCTATTCTTTGACTACATGCCACCTGCAAAATATAGACCTGCTAAAAAATAGACATGTCAGAGGATGGTACTGTAGCTCATGCTGAGGATCCCATTTCCAACAGTGGTGATGGGTTTGATGATTGATCATGTTGATTAGTGATATGTAGTAGGCTAGTACCTTGTAGCATGTTGTGTTTTGGATTCTACAGGTCTTTTAAAGCTTTGTTCATTTTGTATTTTGTTTCACATATGTATTGCACTCAGTGCCATTTTGATATATTCACCCTTACATGGTATATACATGAGCACACTGCATATTTTGTTTCTAATGGTCTGGAATCTTTAATATAATTTTTTTCCATTAAAATTTTATGTGATTTTTAGTAAACAAAGTCATTAAATTCAAACTGGTCCAAGTCATGTCCGAGTTGGCCCTTGGCCAAGTCCAATTCCAAGTCTGAGTTGACCCTCAGCCGAGTCCAATATTTTAAAAATTGGTACCAATGTACTGTAGGTCTTTTCCTCCATTATGACTTGTATCTCTGACTTTGACAAGCCTTTACCCTTAGACTTAGCTTTTTCTTGTGTTAGGTTTAGAGGTTTCTCTAGCAAGCAATCCTCGTTAAAGGCCTTAGAACCTTTCCATGTCTCTACTAATTCGTCTCTAGTCATGAAAATAGACCTTTGGAATGCCTCCTCTTCTTTCTTAGAGTAGTGTACTATGTCTTCTTCCATTCTCACGGCTTGTTACCTTCAAGAAGTTGGCAGATTTAAAAAAAATTCATATTGAATTTGTCCAGTACTTTGATCATAATTTAAGAAGAGTTACATGGGAGAAGTACAAGGTGTGAGGCATAATTTTCCAGAGATCGATATATTATCTTCTATAAAAAAAAACATTGCATAAAATATGTCTAGGATAATATTCAAATGTTGTCATAGTAATTTTTTTTATGAGTGAGTTGTACGTAAAAAAATTCTCTATTTGGTCAGGCTCTAAATCAGTAGAAATAGTGCACAAGAGCCCACCTGAAATTAATATAAATTACCAATAAAACCCTGATCGAGTTGAAATTTACAGGATTATGTCAGGACCCAGCGCTGTAGCCTGTACATGTGTGTACATATATTTATTTCTATCCATCCATCCTCCCATTCATTCCTCTTTCCTTCAGGGCATACAGGACATAATTGAGAGGCAAATTGAAATGTTATCTTGAATATTTATCTCCACAAAGGTTCCATATAACAATGTTAGTAGGTTAATGACCTTATGACTTAACACGGGAAGAAACTTCTAGTTTAGAAATCATTGAATTCTATTAAAATACTGTACGAGAAGAATTTATGACTTTTTTACTTCCTGTGAATGTTACAGTTATTTAAAATACATGTTCAAGGTTCATTTATAGTCTTATTTATGTTGTATGTAATATATATTGAGCATTGTACCACAGCAAATATTTGCTTTGAGATTGTACTAATATATATATATATATGCCTGTGTGTTGATAATATGCCTGTCAAACAGAAGTTCAGTTTTTTTTTTTTAATCTTGCAGAAAGCTTGGCTTTGCTATCAAGCAAACTCAAAGATTGCATTTTATTTGAAATTTTTGATTGGCAAATTCATTGACGTTGGATCTGTATTATAAAACTTGGATGGATCGCATCTAGTGATCTGCAGTTGGTTTTTGAGCTTTCATAAGATGTTTTGGTAGTTTTCTGATTTTTTGACCTTAATGACTACACATTGCAGGTTGATCCAAAGCATTTTTCAATGCTCGCAAATTGGAGGCGTGATTATACCATGGAAGACATTCTCACACAGTTGAAAAGAGAAATGTTAGCTTCTCACAACCGGAAGTTAGTACAACCTCCGGAAGGCACATTCTTCTAAGAAGTCTTTTATTTTTCTCTTTCTATTCATCACTTTGAATTGCAGCTTTGGATGGTTTATGTCACACATTATGAGGTTTATGTCACACATTATGAGTGATAAGTCAAAAAGGTCCGGGTCTGTTCTGTGTTGTATGCTTTCTGTGAATTTGAAAAGTAAAGGCTTATCTGTACTTCCTTGCTTCTGTGAGATACAGATGCCAAAGTTCTATACTATTCCTAGCGATTATGACTTGATTCCAATGTGAAGAGTCCATGAAATCTTTTCACTGAAGTTGTAATTTAATTGGGTGGATGATGTTGAACAACTTTTTCTTTTCGACCTTCAATGTTAATGCAACCAGAGTTGCTGAGCCTGTTTGATACTGGCTTTTATAGTTAATGCATGTGTATAGTTTCTAAAAGGAGTGTTCAAAGACTTGGATGGATCAACTTCCTCTCTTTAAAGGTTATAGTTTTTCAGGAATTCGTAATTATTTAGTTCTATTTGTCTGCAAAAGCAGGCTATTGATGTTGCTGTTCTCTTATAGGCCATCTCTGCTAAGTGGTTATGAATGAATTTAACGGCCAAGTTAGGTGCTTTTATTAGTCTTGTTTGTTGAGTCCGGAGATTGCCAAAAGAGGAACATTTAAATGAGTGCTGCCAAATTAGCCGCCAACTATATCTATACCAATTAAAATCGTTGCAAAATCTGTGGACAGAAATACCGGTTCCATGTAATTTTTATTTAGATTGTCAATTGACTTTAGTTTTGATCAGCATCCTCTTGGAGAATCATCAGTATGATGAGTAACAATCATTGTCATTATTCTGCATGTATTTAATATTTTCTGTTGGTCTGTTTCTGTGAGGTATGCACCCTTTGTATTGTTCAACCACACCCTTTAGTTTTCAGAGTTCAGACATAACAGACGCGGCCAAAGCCTCATCTGTTACAGGTTCACAGAAATGTTTTGTCAGTCTCTATGACAGGTGTTTTGAAAATTTGTGCTGGTTATTTAATTGAAAGCAGAATCTGGACAAATATATCTTCTGTAAAGCTGGAAAAGCAAATGATAAGGATGTCTTTCTAACTCGAAAATTGCAATTTCCATTGCTTCTGATGTTCCACCCAAATCAGAACTAGAATCCTGCTTTGGATTCGAAACATCGACAAGAAAAATGCTTACTGTGGATTATCTGGAAGAAGCTCACTCCCTCTATATATGGTTAGTTAATGTGTTAAGATCTGGAAGATAATGACTTGATACTTGTACAGTGGGGATCTGTTGAACTCTATGGAAACGATTAAAATCAGATTATTCTCAGATCCTTATTCTTAGTTCAAAATTTGAACTTGGGAGGTTCATCTCAACTTACACAGGATTCATAAATGTTCTGAATTTTGTCAAGCCTGCCTCTATCCAACTTTTGATGTGAGAAGCTTTGGATAAGTTGGGAACTTTTTCCAAATGACAAATTTTCTCATGCATCTGTCATCACTTTCTGCACCTTTATAGCATTTAACAGGAGTGCCAAAACATTCTTTCTAGGATAGCGGTTTAATATCTTCTGGTCCAGTGTATCAATCTGTTTTGAAGGTAGCTGAGGGAAGGAAGGTAGAGGTTTGGACTCGATTTATTTTTGACACAAGTTTATCCACTATGAAAATTATTATAGCATTTCTAAAACCAATATATTGATTTTTGGCTGGTTAATTGGAAATGTGAAGTGTTTCCAAAGGGTTGATTTGAGGTCTTTTAAGTTTATTATCAGGAATAAATTGGAAATAGACTAAAATTTGCTCCATCTCATTTTAAAACAGGGTAATGTTCTGGTAACCTCGTGTTAGCTTTTTTATTATTTGGTCAAAATAATATTGACATGCTCCAGTATCAACTACACGGGCGTTGTTATTATAACATTGCATAGGATTTCATGGATCGAAACTCTGTTTTTAGTGTTTTTTAATGATTTTAACATTAAAATACTCTATCCATTATTAAGAAATATTTGGGCAAATAATATTTGGCATCCTATATTATCAACTATATGGGCATGGTTATTATAACATTGCATCAAATTTTATGTATCTAAATTATATTTTTAGGTTCTTTTTAATGTTTTTCATCGTTAGGAAATTAAGCTGAGTAATGAAAACAAGTATTAAGAAATCAAAGAAATAGTTGGGCAAATAATATTGATATGCTTCAGTATCTTATTATAACATTGCATCAAATTTTACGCATCTAAATTCTATTAATTCTATTTAATGTTAAAATAGACTTTCCATTTATCGTTAGGAAATCAAATAAGCTTAGAGCAATGAAAATAAAATATTAAGAAATTAAAAAGTTTTTAAATTATTGTTGTAGAAAAAAATTAATTAAATATGAGTAAAAATTATGATTTAAATAATATTATAAGATTATTATAAAAATAATGATTAAATATGAAAATTAATAAATAATAAATAATAGTTAGCTTTTCTAAAAAAGAAAGGAAGCTTTGAGGGTTAATTCAAATAATATAAAAGCTTTGAGGGTTAATTTAAATAATATAAAAGCTTTGAGGGTTAATTCAAATAATAGTTTCTTTTTCTAAAAAGGAAAAGAAGGAAAGGAAATTTTGAATATTCATTCAAATGATTATGATTCATGACTCATGACTTAGAAATGTAATGTATTTTTTTAACAGAAATGGTTGAGTAGTTTTGATTATATATAAAAAACGGTAATTACATAGCAAAGAGGACAGATTGCTCCCATAACAAGGTGGCATCCATCACTCCATGTTCGTCTTCTTCAAGTTTATATCTGAAATGATATTTTCCAAATCTATGAAAACTATAACACCTTACAAACTGTGTCAGAAGGATAATACATAAATAAAACATAGCTACAATGTTGCCATATACAAAAAGCTGGAGAATGGAGCTTTCTAAAAGATTGCTGAGCCTATGAAGTGCTCCCATCCTGTAAATTTCAGTAGAACAATGCAAAAAACATAAAAACAGAAGAAGAAGCATATCAAAACCAAAATATAGAAGGGCCAACCGTCAAACTGCTAATGGAAACCTATGTCCATAACTGCGCCTTCAAATTTTGCTGTCCCATTCTTATCAGAGCTGAGGTCAATGTAATTTCCAGCATGAACCATGAACCGTTTTAGCTTGGCCATCTTCTTGTCGAGGTTTGCCATTTCACTGTTCATAGCATCAGATTTACGAGCTTTGTGGAGATAACAAAGATCCAAAGTCTCTTCCAGATGTTCCACCTTCTCAGCCACCTTGCTGTTCTGAAGCTTGACCTTTGAGTGTGTTGCTTGTGCCAAGGAGAATAGACGGGTCATAACCTTTTTGAATTCCAGATTCTCATTACGAACCAGGCGAACTTGACCCTTGAGTTCCTGCATGTGGTTTAACATTTCCCCATCATTCATGATGTTACCATGCCTCACTTTCAGACCCTAAAGTCTACTAGACCCGACTTGCCTACTACAGGGGCCAAGCATAGGGATGTTGTTATGCTCTTTAACCACCGGGTCGCCCATTGCTTCGTCCACCTACCCAAAAATGGAATGTTAGAAAAAAGTAAATTTTTTATTTATTAACTAAGAATTATGGATAGGGATAAGAAATTATATATATATATATATATAATTTTAAGAAGGAAATTAATAAAATAGTTTAGAAAATAAAATCTTTTCTTGAAAAGGAAAATAAATAAAATTGATAGAATAAAGTATAGAAATAAAATTGGGAATTATATATATATATATATATATATGTGTGTGTGTGTGTGTGTGGATAAGAAATTATATATAGTGAGAGAGGAGAGAAAAAGAGTGGAGGGAAATTAATATAATAAGGTTTAGAAAATAAAAGAGAGGAAAAATAAATATTTACAAGAACATGATGGATTGTCCAAAATATTTTATTAGGAAAAATGGAAGGGGGTAAGAAATTTTGAAAAAATGATCAAGGTCTCTTTTTTTTTTTTGTTCTTCCTCGGAGGCTTCTCCATCAGAAATTGCCTAAGTTGTAACATTTACTCCATCAAAGTCATCCACAGTCAGTATTTCACACAAATAAAATAGATCGGAACAACTAAATTTTTAGTGTACTTATTTAATAAATATAGGAAATTTATATTATCATAAACAAAATTTACAGGGATGGTGGCTACAACTAGGCAGTCTTTTTACCATGGGGATTATCTTGTAATTTTACATAATTATACTGTGCAAATACTAAAAATACGAGGACCTTGTTTCTACAACACTGTTTGAATATTTAAACAAAAAACCATTCTAATAAGCAAACCAACATCATAACATTACTATTGAAGCAATGACATAAACTAGAAAAAACAACCAAGATCATTCTTACATTCCTTGGAGGCCTCTCCATAAAAAATCTTGTTGCTGTCATTGTTAACCATGTAAGACAGATTCATTTCTAGGGTGCAACTCTTTGAAATTGTTGTGTTTTATTGCATTTGGACCTAAAGTTGCAACACTTAATCTTTGCAGTTCATTTTTCAAATGGGCAAGATAATATACAAGAGAATGATAGGGCACCATTTGAAAATTCTTAGACAATTGTTCTTGAACTTTTTCTATTTGGGTTTTAAATTTGCCATACTCATACTCACCTTGATGATGTTCTCCGTTGAGAATTTAGTGGTCAGATTGTTTTAGGAACGCTGAACTACCAACCCAATAATCTAATATTAACATTCAATATAAACATGTTTACTAATACGACAATGTTACTCTAACAATTCATAGCATTAATGAGTATACTGAAATGGCACAAACAATACTCCACTAGAGAAGACAAGAACAACAAACCCTTGCTACAAATATAGAATGTACCTTTAAAAAGCAAATAAAAATGATTTGTAACAACAAAACCATTAGTGCAATTATAGAAATATCAATAAATAACATAAACAAAAAATTATATATATAAGAAAGCGGTTATAATCATTTAACTGTCATAATTAATGATAACAATGTCATTTACCATTGACAAAGCGATTTTGGTTGTCCACTGTGATTTCGTGTGCTCGATAATCAGATATTGTTTCAAAATAACCCATTCAGAACATATGCATATAAATACAATGCATACATAGAAAATAATAACACCTCAATCAATCTTTTTCATTAATTAAAATGGACACAAATACTTCTCTTAATGATCATTCAATTACCCATATAAATTGTCATTTAACTACTTTCCAAATCCATTTTTAAAACCCTATTAATTACAATTTGTTATGCATGCATGTATCTCTTATTGCTTTCAAACTATTCAAATCATAATCAAAAATAAATTTAAATGTTTTTAAAAATAACTTAACAAAATACACATCATCCCACCCCCTTGGCCTCATGGGCAACTTCACTACTTTTGAAGTGGATTAAAGGTCATCTAAATGTTTTGAGATCTTCAATATATCTTCAAAGAAATTAAAGGACTAACACAAGTCTTCAAGGGTTTTTAGTGTTATGCTAAGAATTTTACAAGAAATTGCTAATTGCTAAAATAAAGTGAATTTGTGAGTTTATGATAAGAATTAGTGGTTGTCAAATGTTAATATGCTATATTTCTAATTATAAATTCTATTAATTTTTAATCGTTATTTTCATTTAAGCTTTATTATTAGAGGAGGCCTATTTAGAAAAATCCAAGTAATGAAAGCTAAATTTCAATTTTGGTTACCACTTATTTCTTTAAATACTTAATGAATATAATGTGTTAAAGTAGTTTTGTATGGTTCGCTTCTTTTATGTGAGTATACTCTTGCGTCATTCATATTGTGCTCAAATCAATTGGAATCAAAGCCAATTGATTGCCGTCTTTAGATCAAGTCACATGAAGAGTTTTCTCTACACTTGTTGAAAGCCCTGCTTTGGGTATTTTTTTGTTCCCTATATATACCTTTCTTAACTTCTATTCAATATTTCAATTTTTAAGATTAATGATGTTGTTGGTGTATTCCCTTTCCCTTTTTTCGTATCCCCTTGTGTTAGATATTTGTAGGGCGTTTATATGAGTTTGTACAATTCTAATGCTTCTTGTTCTAAGTGCTCACACAATTTTGTAGCACTTTCATTGTATTCCATTGGTTGAATGTTTGCATGAGTGGTTTTTGTATTGAGATGCTTTCTATAGCCTAAGTGAGTGAAATGTGTCATAAAAAATAATAAAATGTTCACTCACAATTAAGATATAAACATTATTTTTTAATTTTGTAACGGATCTATTTCTTAATTATATTTATGTTTACAAGAATTATATATATATATATATATAAAAGCACGCCGAAGTAGATTTATCTTATTCATTTTTTGTGATGATATTTTAAACATGAAGAGAGCATTTTTTTCTAATCTCTCCTCATAGTTAGTAAATCTAAAATTAATATAAATAAGTAAATTTGTGAGTGCATGTCATAGAATAAATTAACCTATACAAATTGATAAATAATATGTTTTATTAAACAAAAGAAAACAGTAAAAACCATCCCCACTTTGCTTGGGAAGTGAGTATATAAATTAATATTTTTACTCGATTTCATTTGGTAACCATAACATTAAGAAGCTTGTAAAAAAATAGAGCAAAACAATCACAAATCATTATTCTTCTCCAACGTTCTTGACTTTAATCATGACAAGGCATAGTTATTCTTCTCCAACACTCTCGACTTTAATCATGGCAATGCATAGTGATGAGACAAATAAAATTGAATCCACTTTCTTTACAATCACATTATTAAATTGATGTTATGTTTGTTATTAATTTATAAATAAGGCTCAACGCTTGAATGTATTCATTTTAACATCCCATATTTGGTTTTGTAGCATACACAAGTTGAAATTCATTTTAAAAATTATCGGCCAAAGTCAATTAATTTATGTTCATATGTAGGTAAATTAGGAAAGACATGTATATATGTTTCTCTTTGCACTTTGTGGTCAATGAATTTGATATCTTTCAAGGTATTGTACATAGAGTAATTATGTGCATTTACACCCATCTATGATGCTAATAAATTAAAGTAGAAAAAACATGACTCTAGTAAAATAAAAAAATAAAAAAATAGTCTATCATAATAATAAAAAACTACAAAAAAATTACTATAATATACTAAATCATCATATATCCATCCTAAATATAGATCTATAAAGCATCGAGAGGGATCAAATACTTTAATGAGCAAACCTTTTTAGAGTGCAAAACTTGAGGAAATGTTTGCATCTCAAGGATTTGATCCCTCTCGATGCTTGATAGATTTGGAATTAAGATGAATGTATACTAGTGCATTTGATTTCTTAGTGGATGTCAATTTCTAATAGTTGTGTATGTTGGTAGTGCACGTGTTGCAAAGTCCAAGATTGCTTCCATATTTTCATTCAACTATTTTTTTAAAAACGTTTGTATCTATGATGCTAGTTTTCTTTTGCTACTTTGGATAGTTTAAGAGCTACTCCCCTTGTTGTATGCATTACTGGAAAAAATCACAAGCATGTCTTGCATTAAGGCTCATTCAACTTATCTGTGACATTGGGCTTTGAATTTATTGAATAATATTCCCTTTGTATCTAAGGCATATATATATGTATATATATATATGGAGTTCTTGTCTTGTAGTAGTTTTGCTTGCACTTGTGTTGCTTGTCTTCTTTGCATCTTGAATATGCTTTTCACTTTCTTATTGATAAGTTCCACACCAAGAAGATTGTATTCAACTTTTGCATTTTCAATTTGCGCTATGCACCACCTGCAATTAACACTAGTAATCTATGCATGTGACAATCATAATAGTGGCGCGTTATCTTGTATATTCATGAATTGCACCCTCCTAGTGCAGTAAGATCAATTTTAGTATTTGGACAGATCAACAAGAAAAGCAAAGCCTAACACGTGCACATATTTTTTAGGAGGTTTTTCCAAGGTTAGGGGGAACCAAATCCAATAGTGAAATAATATCAATAATGAAGTGGTTGTTTAGTAAACGAAAAATGACCAAGGAACCCAACACAATCATCACCACCGAACTTGTCTAATGAGCATCAAAGGTATACAACAATAGAAATAGTAGCATTGTTAAGGTCAACACCTGTACATGGCGCCCTGGATTATCCGCAAGCTTCTTGGACTATGTTAGCTCGGAGGGTGTAAGGCCTCTTAGCCTTATTTTCTTAATTAAATACCATAACTACACTAAATAATATTAGAAACATGCTTAGAACCAGGACAATAGCAAATAATCAAGGTATAACATGAATTTTAAGCAATAACTTACTGAAACTACTTGTTTAAATGTTGAATTTGTCCAAGAATGTAGTAGTATTCCAAAAGTAGCAAGTTTCTATCTTCACCATCCTTCAACGCCCATAATAGAATTAAAACTCCTTGCCAATTAGGATCCTAACTGAATTCCTAGCTCCAAGTAACCTTTCGGTTTCTTTGTCTTCCATGCCCGTGACTTTAAGAACAATAATGCACGATATCTCTAAGAAGGTTGTCCCATGAAAATATTTCTTCCAAGAATTGTTCCACCTCTCAACAAGCTCCAACCTCTCCACAAGCTCCTCCCTAACTCCTCTTCACTCTCTCTATTTATCAAATTTCCATACCCATCTTCCCAATTCTCCT